>WYDE02196840.1:0-10548 GCA_009867175.2 Adela reaumurella | reverse complement strand
GCTTGTTTTTCGCTTTTTAGTTGATATTTTTTTAAGCAGTCGGGTTTTTTGTTTTTTTTAATAATTTAATTTATTATAGATAAAGGATCAGTCTATTCAACAACATAAATATAAATTCTGTCAACTTACTTTTTTGGCATTAGCGTGCACCAAAATAAACCTAAATATTAATATCTCCCCTCAATAAGTTATTATGTATGGAGTGCTTTCGTTGGTATGAAAATGGTATGGTATGAATACCCTAGGTGTTATTTTAATATGAAATTAATATTCTCTTTTTTTTCCATGATTCAGATAGCAGCAAGTTTGGATAAAGCTCTCAACATTTCACTAAAACAAGCAAATTCTACAAATCAGCATGTCTACAGGATCACACTTGTAAAGGGACTGTAAGTTAAAACGTTACCTAACTTCTTTTATTTTATTTATTCTGTAACATGTAAAGGAGAAGCGTGATACAGTACTCTAATCTTAATAGATAAATCAGAAAATCTGTAACTACCTATATTTATTTATTTATTTGGGAATTTAACAGCAATAAAGTTTACAATTTCAATTTACACCAAATTCATATAGCCAATTAATAAATTCCACTTTTCTTACTTCATACTTCAGCCAAGAAAAATGTTGAACAAAATATAAAATAATACATCCACAATAATTTTATAACAAAGAGAAAAAAGGTAATAATTATAAGAAAAACAAACAAATATGTGAAACTATTTAGCGAAACTACTTTTTTAGAATTTCATTACTAATTTCAAAAAACAATAAATACCTAGGTAAAAATATATATAATCGCTGTCCGGGTTTTGTGTTCGCTTATAACTCCAGAACTACTCGATCAAGTCACATGCTATTAAATTTAAGCTGCCCAAAGTTAGGACAATACCTTCCTCAATTTTGGGAGCAGCAAAGGACTGGCAATTGTTGATGGATACAGTGAGGCATTACCAAATGCCTTCAGAAATCTGTGAGGTCTGTTCCACGAAATACAGACCGGACATTCCCATATTCTCAAAGGCGACTAAGCATGTAGTGTTTGTTGAACTTACCGTTCCATGGGAAACTAACAATAAAGTTAAGTGAAGTTAGGAACACAACTTTAAAGTTAACAAGTACTGCAACTTGGTAGACTGGAAATGAGAAATTGTTTCAAGACTGATCTCTTCACTGCGGAAGTCGGACCAAAGGGACTACCAGCGAAGTCACTCTATGTAGTCTTTTCAAGAATTTAAACCTGCTAAGATCAACTTAGGCTCATACATGGAGAGAGCTTCAAAAGCGTTACTGGAGACATCCTACAGTATGTGGATAATCGGAGAGATGGTCGAGGGCGGGACCGGCAATAACAATTCCCCATGTACTTGCTATCGCAGACAGCTGAAGGGGGCTTGCAGCGAGCTGAAACGTAGTGCATGGTGGAGTCTAGCGGAACCGCCTGATGGTCCCGACCTAGATGGACACCCTCCTGTACTGCCAATGGGCCCGAATATGTTCGGTGAAGCCATTGCAAGCTTAGCTCAACACCTTGTATCTCTCTGTTATCTCAATAAAAGTCCTACTTAGTACTACTAAAAAAATTAAAGTTCTACGTTTCTCAACTGCTTGCACACTTGGGCATCGCATGATCAGCGTAAACCAGAGGTTCCATGTTCAAATCCTTGTTTAGATGTATAATTATTTCATTTTTCCGCTTCATGTACTACACATTTTTTATAGCGTGGTGCAGGCAAAGTAGAACTATGAAATTTCAATGACAAATAAAATTATTGTTATATTAATGAAGGAAAACTTGTGTCAAAACTAATTGATAATACTTTTCAGACCATTTTACGGCTTCCACTACAAGGAGCATTTGTTTTTCAAAGTATTCCTCTACAGCCCTGGACTGATAAAACAAGCGGTGGAACTACTCAACAATGGAGCAGTACTCGGCCAATCATTTCAGCCTCATGAAGCCCATCTCAACTTCACGCTTCAGTTCTTTATAGATTTCAATCTCTTTGGAATGAGTAATGTTGAACTACAGGCTGTGAAATTTCGTAAGAAAGGACCTACTGAAAATACACAAGCCAGCAGTGGTGATGTTTTTGAAAACTCTGGTGATACAGCAAAACCCCAAAGCATGTGCTACTATGAAGTAGATGCATTAGCATCACACATAATAAATAGACAAAGGATAGGCAAAGGTGATGGTATCGAAAACCCTGGACTTGAAGAAGTGTGGAACCAGGAAAAGGAACGAAGGAAACAACTAAATCTTTCCATGGCGTCTAAATCTCTAACACAGCACAGGATGAACAATGAAACAGAGTCCCATTATAGGTTTGAGAAAATGTTTTGGATAAAGATTAACAGTATAATAGATAAACCAGTGGAAATTGCACCAGAGGCCAAAGAATCAATATATTATCCAGCAGAAAGCTTAGAAGGCAGTCAATTGTTCAATGCATCTGATGTCAGCGTTCATCAACCTTGCGATTCCTTTAGTGGACAATCTGAAACATTAAGTGGGGATTTCAATGAAACCATTGTCGATGAAAGTGTCGCTTTAAACTGCTCTTTGGCAGATCACTACAGTCAAATCACATGTAAGTTATATTATTTTTAACCCGTTGAATCCCCGCCTTGAAAATAGTGCTCCAACCTTGAGCGCCGGCATTGACATATACTCAAATATCTCGTAAACCAATCAAGTAACATCAGTAAAATATTTTGCTCCGTAAAGAAGATGAAATTATCTACAAATCAGTGTCAAAAATCCCTGACACAAGGATTAAAACTTAGCAGAAAAAGTAGTAAAAAAACTTTTTTTTTTCAAATCCTCAATATACCTTTACAATATTTATATAATTATACTCGTAAATAATTGTACTTTTAGAAATAATAAATTTTTATATGTGTTTTCTTTACAGAAATTGGAGAAATCCAAAGTTGCAAGACGCGGGCGATGACGCGGCGAAAAAAACACAAAGATTAAAAATTTACCTAGGCCCGTGTCACACTTTAGCATAGACAAGTTTACACTCAGTGGAAAGGTAATTTCATAAGCTAGTGATCCTATATATAGACTTCTATAGAAAAATGTGAATTGAAAGACCTAGACAGCAAAAAGTGTGAACATGCCCCCGCGTGCGAATAAACTCAGTTCAGAGGGACGCGCGTCCCTTATGGGAGCCGACGGCTGGAGCGTATTAGAGGGACGTGCGTCCCTTATGGGAGCCTACGGGTTAAAATATCTACTAAACAAAAAATTTTACGTTTGAAATTAATTTGTATTTTTCAGTGGATAGTGAAGACATGAATTTTGTTGAAATTCTGAAAGACATGGAACAACATGTAGATGAAGACAGTATCCTCGGAACTCAAGTGGACGCTCCACAGGAAATAGATGATTCAGATGATGCTGAATACTCACAAATATTCAATGATACTACACTAGTTCAAGAAGATTTCGAAACAATCAATACTGAAGTAACAGAGAGAACGGAACCTCTTTCAGAGTTGGAATCAGGCGATGAAGATGGCCGTATTAAGTGGCAGGACTCCTTCTGGGAAGGGGCAAATATTCCTCAATTAGATGGGGCATGCGATAATGAACGTAAGTAATTTATAAAATATTTTTTTTATATTTGACAATTATTAAAAAAAAAAGTAAAAACAGTACATGCAGTACAATAAAAACATTTGTTTAATTGTTGAAGACTCCAATGAAAGGCTCCATGCATTTAGACATTTATATTTTTATTATATCTAATAGAAAGTGGATTTTTTTTAAACTAAGTGCACGTTCTGTGCCTCATGACTGACACGCACTAGTCGTATATCTTGGTCTTAAGATTTTGATGCAGTGCAGACTTTAGGACGAAATTCAGTTTTGCGAAGGCAGCCGAACCCAGTTGAATGCGCCTGTCTACCTCCTTGTGTGGGCCTTATCGATATAACAAAAGTATTTGGCCAAGGTAAACGTACTCCTTCACTTGTTCGATTGTTTAGCCATCGATGATTATTTGTCCCCCATGCCTAACCCCTCCGACGACATGACTTTGGTTTTATTTCGGTTCATCTTCAGATCGACCCTCAGCAAAGCCTCATAGAGTTCACTGAGAATCTTCTGAAGTTGATTCGGGGAATGAGCGAGTAGGGCAAGGTCATCGATGAAACTAAAATGACTGAGAAATTCTACATTGATGTTGATGCCAATTTTCTCCCACTCCAGCACCTTGAACACGTCTTCTAGTGCATTTTGTAAAGAGCTTGGGTGAGATCATATCCCCTTGCCTCATTCCTTTTTCCGAGTGGGAAGGCACGGGTGTTATCATGGAGCCTCATAGTCATCGTCGCGATCGATACAAGTTTTGGTATACCTCGACGTATCGGTGGTCGACTCTGCGTCTAAAGAGGACGTTTTCGACAGCCCATTTTTCAACTGATGTATGAATGTGAAACCTATTATCTAACGGCCGCTATAGCCTAAAAGCTCCGTGTCACTCAGCGAGCCATGGAACGAGCCATGCTGGGAATATCGCTACGAGACAAGGTGCGAAACAAAGAAATTTGCCTATGCACCAAAGTAGTAGATATTGTACACCGGGTGGCAAAGCTCAAATGGTAGTGGGCTAGACACATTAGCTGATGAACGCCGATGGAGCTCATGTGTACTACACTGGCGTCCTTGGACAGGAAAACAAAGTGTGAAAAGACCACCCGCCAGGTGGGACTACGATATCCGGTAGGTCGCATCAAATGATGGATTCGTTTGCCGAGTGCCGGAAAGGTTGGAAAAAATCGGAGAGGCGAATGTCCAGCACTGAACGGACAAACACTGATGATGATGAAGTGGATGTTGAAAAAATGTTCAGGGAAGGTTCATGTCAGTTCTTCTTTGTCATAATCAAACGGGCTAAATGTAGAAATATTAAAAATCTGAGTGCAGTTTCCTTACTGCCTATGAATTATGAATAAACAATAAAAAAAAGGAAATTAATAAAGCTATATAAACAATAAAAAGAACATCTGAACATATTTTCTGCACAATCATGCGTAGCATTAACATTGTAACAACACTGCTACAGTTGGTTCTTATGTTTCAGACACTAAAAAGGTTCGAAAACGAAAAATGCCTAGAACAAGGTCACTGGGGCTGTCATATCCAAAAGCCAAAAAGAAGTGTGCAATAACAAAATCACTAGAAATAAACATAAAGTCTGATTTGGATAATAGTGACGAGAAACATTTATCTCAAATAATTACTTCGGAATCAGAAAATCACGACGACAAGAAAAATTCAGATGTAGATGATATTAAATCAAAACTGTTTAAGGATATTAGTCGAAATTATGTAGAAAACGATTTTAAATCTCCAATTCAAAATAAAGTAAATGATAATAATACAGAAAATAATGCAAAGACTGAATCGTCAGTTCTATATGATATAGAAAATAACTATGAACCAAAGCCAGGACCATCAAATATTGATGTTGCTAGAACTTTTAGTACGAGGAACAAAGACGAATCAACTGATTTAATAGATTGTTCCTTTAATTCAGATTCTACTCCAGATAATGGGATTCGAAGTTTCTACGACACATCTAAGATATTTGATGTTACTTTAGATAATAATGATAATGTATCTAATGATTCAGGTGAAAAACCTCTTGAACCAATAAGTAATATCAAAGTTGAACTGGAAACACCTGCCAAAGATACTTTAAATGAAAGTTCATTTATCAGACTTTACCATTCCACTACTTCATCTATAAAAACACTTTCTAGTGACGTAACAGTTTCCCAGGAATACATTAGAAAAGTGTTTCTAACTCCAAAGGTGCGACCGCCTACTCGTAATGATATAGTTTCTTCACTATCCTTACACAATATTCCAGCAATCAAACATGTGATTCCATATTACTCAAACTATAAAGATGTTGGAAATAAAATTGAGGTAGGACAAATGGTACTAAAATTATCAAGTAATGCAGCTCAACATCAAAAACAATTCGTTTGTATTGAAGGCATCATCAGCATAGGGGAATGGAGAAAGTATCTCTTTATGGAGAATAACATTATGAGCCCTGATGAAACTGATTTGAATACTTTAAAGTGTCTTCTATCAGGAAATAAAAAGTGTGTCCTAGAACCAGTGAAAAAACCTCCCACAGCTAAAGAAGTCAAAGAATGGCTGGAGTCTAAAAATGAGATGGAAAATTCAAGAGAGAAAACTGTACCACTCGAACAAGTAGAAGTTAACAGAGCTCTCGATGAATTGGATAATTCACAAGCTATCGGCCTTGATACAGAAGATGCAAACAACACCATTAGTCTTGAACGTCATGATGTTACTGTAAAGGTAAAGAATGTGTTATAAGAAAAATTTACAGTATGTGAACTTTATGTACTCGTCATATACAACTTTGTAGAAGGTGTTAAGCTAAGCTTGAAAATATCCGGGCCCATTAGAGGCCAAGTAGAGGAGGGTGTCCGTCGGTGTCGGGACCAACGGGCGGCTTGCCCTGCCCTGTAGGGTGCCTCCAGTGACGTTTTTGAAATTCTATCCTTGTATGAGCTTAAAGTCTTTCTTGGCAGGTCGAGACTCTTGAAAAGACTATAGATTCACTTCACTGGTAGTCCCTTGCTCGGTCTTCTACAAGAAAGAGGTCATATCATATGAGTATCTCCGATCTGTATCCTGTGGCACAGATTTCTGAAGGCATTTATTTGGTAATGCTTCTCATGGGTGGACACAACAACAACTGCCCGTCCTTTGCTGCTCCCAAAATTGAGGAAGGTTTTGTCTTATCTTTGGGCAGCTTTAATTAGCGGCTTTTTTACAAACTTGATGCTCTGGAAGCCACTACTGGCCTCACCCTTCCTAGACCGTTCAATGGATAGGCTGGTAGCCTCTCTGATGATTTTGAGGACTTTATCATGATGGTAAGTATATTGGCCTATCTCAAGTGGTATATTGCATCCATATAGCAAGTGCTTGGCAGTGGCTACGAATTCCTTACACGACGGGAATACTCTAACTGTAGGTTTCCCCCATCAAATTAGGGTACTCTGGTCAGGGAGAGTAAGTATTAATTGTTTTTTAAGTGGAACTTAAGCAACTCAGGTGTATATCATGGATTTCCACTTTAGCACTTTGGGAGGGATGCAGAAGGAACCCATATTTAGCCAGACACTTGCATTTCTATGTTCAAGGCATGCAGCTTTAAACCCTGCTTCATGTCCTGAGCAAAACTCTTCATTATTTCTTTATGAGAATTTGCCGTCTCTATACCCAGTCCTTACCTATTAGTGCAAGCACCAACTTGGATTGATTTGTAGAAGTCGAGCCTTGATCCTAGTTAAACTGATAGCGATGTGTTAGGTAAGGCTTGAATGGCACTATCGTTGGAGTTTTTGAGAATACATCGTTCAGCTATTCTCGGCTTTTGATAGATTGTCGACGGTTTCTTAATATTATGTCCAAAGTTATTGTGAGATTTGTACAGTGTCGAAGGTAGAGGATTTTAGGAATCTGGTCACCACAGTTTAATTTAGTCAGGTTTTGCTTTGAGAAGATGTACGTGAGAAATGGCCATGAAAGTATTGATGTCAAATAGTTATCGTAAATCCATGCCCTTTTTCCATGCAGGAGGGAAAGATTGTCTGTTCGGCAAAGGTTTTCATAAAACAGTTGGACAACGTCCTTAGTGGGATGCTCCTTCCATTTGCAAGTGATTTTTTCCCCTAAGAATTTGAAAGGAGCTTCCTCGGTCCGGCAACTGTCAGCCTTGGGTCGTTTGAGGTGAATTTTGTACTCTTGGTATGAGCCGCGGTCGTTAAACATCATTTTGAAAACTTTCCGGTCTTCTCGTGGCGAATTTTTCGGATTGTTCCGACGTTTCGAACAGACGTGAACCGTGACCATGAATGTGTCCTGTTCATGGTCACTTAGACATCTGCTCGCTACTAGAGCGGCAAACGTTTGCCACTCTCAATTGTTCAAGCTGCGTCAATTAAAATGTAGATTTTAATGTCAAATCCGACTGGAGATAGGCAGCAGCCCTGGAACAGTCCTATACCGTATTAAATTTCCAATGTCTTCTCCGTTTCACCTTTTACTTGTAATATTGCAGATCAGAGGTGGGACTCTAGCGCTTTTATTAGTAACTCGTGGCGTAACGAAACGAAGCAAATTTTCACAGATTAACCACGTGACAGTTATTTGTCTCTCATTCTTTCTTGCATCTTTAAGACATTCAGTTAGCAAATTATTATGTTCGTGACATCCTGAACCTCTTGGGAGAAATTCCTTCTGATACTTCTTTGGCAAGTCGTCGTTGCCACACATGTGTTTGAGCAGGCTGGCTGGTTTAATGGAGAAGAATATTTTAGCAGTTGTGTTTGTGACGTGCTATACATATGTCCAATATTCTTGGGATCAGTAAATTCTTTCTTTTTAGGCAGAAGAATGAACACGGCTTTACCTAGACAGTATGGCACATCTCTGTTTGTTCATATTCTTTTGAAGATGTTCGACATGTGTTTACGCACTGATGGACATTTTTGTACATGATGTATGGTAAACCATTTAGCTTCGGGGCAGAACTATTTGGTTTCTTTTTTATGCGGCATTCCAGCTAATCCATCGTTGGTGAATTATCATCAAAAGCTTGAACAGGTTCTTTTGGCTTTGGAGCTAAAGGGCATGTGTAAGTTATGTCTTGCTCCCTCGCAGTATTTGTGGTTTCGAAATAGTCCTAATCACACCACCTACACCTTTTTTAGCATGATCCAAGATTTATTTATTTAAACTAAATAAATTCACATTAATACATGTTAGATTATACCCTGTTCCTACTTGAAAGATTTTTGGTGAAAGCAATGGGTTTATTTTCAAAAGCTGCATTACTCTTGGCCTTCAGAAACTCATTGCCATCTACCATGATTTTCTCAGGCTTTAATTTTCTTTTTCTAGGAAAACACGGAACTGAGCGAAGGATTTCAGGTGTCCATGCAGACAGATGGATCATTCTTATGCTTCGGCGGCAGCTCACACCACAGTGAAACTCAGCATATAGATACTGCAGTGCTTGAGGTATTACACTTGTTTATCTTTCCGTTAAAGTCTGCATGATCTTAAATGACTAATAGTGCATATTCTTTGCAGAGAGATTTCCTGACCGTTATGGCTCTGGAAGTGCATACAATGGTTAGAGGTGATTTAAATCCAGACCCTCAATTTGATGCGATGACTGCCATGTTCATAACTGTCACAAATGACTGTCCACCCGGTCACTTTCTTCCAAGAAATGTGACTGAAGTTATTGTTGTAGATGAAAACCCCCAAAAGCTGCTTGATAGATGTGGTATTCCTATAGCTGTCACATATGTGAAAAATGAAGGAGAATTGATCGAAAAAGTCATAGCAGCTGTTGACAAATGGGATCCAGACATTCTCTGTGCCTATGAAATTGAGCTCAACTCCTGGGGATACCTAATAGAAAGAGCAGATGCACTAGGTCTCGAGTTGGTGCCAGAGATTTCTAGAATTACAGATAAGAACAGGCATCGCAAGTGGAAAATTGAAGACAACTGCTATGAAGGAAAGATCCTTGGCCGGGTGATATTCAACGTGTGGAGGTTGTTGAGACATGAACTAGCATTATCAAGCTACAGCTTTGAGAACACAATGTATGATATTCTGAAAGAGCGAGTGCCAAGTTATACTCACTGGAAATTAGCATATTGGTGGCAACATGATTCACGCTTACTTCGTTGGATCCCTGTGGAGTACTATCTGACTAGACTCTCTGGGACTATTAGGATCCTGGAAAAGTTGGATATGATTAGTGAGTTACTCATTGTCAATATTATTTTCTGTAACTATTACCTCAACTGAAAAAAAAAAATTATTCCCTTTAATTTAATTAAACATTGCTGGAGGTTAAGATATTTAAAATATTTTTAATACTTTATTTTAATTTGCTTATCCAAAGTAAAACAAGTGGGAACGCCCCAATCTCCGGTCGATAACATTGACATGTCTTATCATTATTACTCAAGCATTGCATAATTTCAATGACATGACTGGTGGGTAGATCTCGACGAGACGTTTACTTTGAGTACCAACACGATATGTCTAGGACGAAAGTTTTCTGAGATATGATCAAATCAAATTTCATCATGACAGGAGGGTAAATTTTGGTTTAATGCCGTACAGCAAGGTCATCAGTCATCACTCAAATTAATTTTCGACATGCACCGGTTCACCCTCCACCGGATGCTGTTTTCGCTATTTCTAGGTGGTGTACTTAACTTTAGGGTGCAACAGCTGATTACGCTGACGGCTTACGGCATTCAAATTAATTTTGTCACTCTCGGTCTTACGTTGTACTGAATTTCGTTTATGTCTTGTGGTACCTTACATGCAAATAAATTTCAGAGATTTATATTTTTTTACTATTATTATTATTGTTCGGGCCAATTGCCCGGCGCGAAAAGGGCGCAAAATGACAGGGGGGGTTAAGTTCTCCCAAGGGGGGGGCAGTGGTTGAG
>WYDE02196829.1:0-10548 GCA_009867175.2 Adela reaumurella | reverse complement strand
AGTTTTTCATTTTCTACCTCCCAGTAAGACCCATTTCTTGATATAAGGCTTCGTTTTTAAATTAGATTGTGGCAGAAACTGATAAATAACCAGTTATTACAAATTATAAACATGTCAAACACAATAAAATCATATAATGAACAAATTAAGTAATTTTTCTCAAGAAAAAACCATTATAGTAACTTACCTGGTTTTACTTGTCACTTTATTTAAAGATATTCGGTGTAGATTTCGAGTCAAATGCATTATCATCCCTTAGCTTGTTTTACCTGTACTATGTTCATATTAAGTACAGTAATTCTTTGCAGGAGAAAACTAATAAAACATTTTAATGCCATTCAATTGTACATACGAAACCCAATTTCTAACAACCTTTGTGCAGGTCAAAAGAATTATAGTATTTTTACGGGTTAGAGCAGTACTCCCGCGCTGTCATTTGTCACATGTCGAGCGAGGTGCGGTGCGTGCGCGTGTGATGTGTTGTTTGTGAATGAAGCTAAATAAGTTATTCGGTAGCGACCTATCAGATGACAACCCAACCTTCAGGCCCTACGAACGACCAGCTGGTCCGAGCAGCTCTGAAAATGAAGCATTACTTTCTTTTGCCGATCTTCAATCTCAGATGCGTAACGAAGAGGTTTCACAGAATCGATATTTGAATAATGCGTATCAGGAAAGTCCTAGCTTACCACTATCGAGTGTTGAAACATTACCGGTTCTCACAGGTCAAGATACAGTTAATGATAAACTTGCTAATCGTGTAGAAAGAGACATAATGGTATCTGATGTCCGATGCACTTTAGACGAAGTTTTGCATTGTCGTGTGTGAGCATTCAAGCACCGAAAAGGGTATTAACCAACAGATTACCTAAGCCTAGATCATACGCAAAGAATTGCTTTCTTCGTAAAGGCGAAAGTTCCATACAGGTTTGTCAAAAGTGTTTTTGCTTCACCCTTTCCATTTCACCAGACGTGATCAGGCGTACTATTGAAAAGAAAAATGTATTGGGAATATACGAAGAAAACGACCACAGAGGAGAAAAAGAACCTCCCAACAATACAAAGCCTTTAATACTTAATAATGTCAAAAGCCATATCGAATCATTTCCTTGCATGGGGGCGCATTATGTGAGAAAGGATTCAAGACGCAAGTATTTGTATCAGCAACTCAGCATTACAAAAATGTGTAAGCTTTACCTAGAGAAGTCCAAGTACCAAGTACCAACATGGTATTACAGAACCGGTGTCTGAACTGACATATTGAAGAACTTTAAGACTCTAAGAACTTTTGCAAAAATTACAACCTGAGTTTATTTATTCCCAAAAAGGATCAATGCCTAGTGTGATCAAATTATGATAAAGCCAGCCCGAGCTCAAAACAAGAGTTGCAACAACATTAAGACTACATAGAGAAGAACCCCAAATGTAACAACGAAAAACACAAAAATGAAGCAAACTACATGTTGCTAACTTTCGACTTGCAAGCAATACTTCAAATACCCAATGGTAATATCGGCCTTTTGTACTACACGCGAAAACTGTGTGTATTTAACCTTACACTTTACGAGGCGCCTCTGTCAAATGCTGGATATTGTTTCATCTGGTCCGAAATTAATCGCAAAAAAGGCAGCTCTGAAGTGGGGTCAATATTTTACTATTACCTTAAGAATTGCTTACCTAGTAATATCACTGAAATAAGCCTTTATTCAGACACTTGTGGCGGCCAGAACAGGAACCAATATGTTGCAGCTTTATTACTATGGGCTGTTCAACGTATTGAAAATCTCCATGTGGTAGAGAAGAAATTTTTGCAGTCTGGCTACAGCCACATGGAGGCAGACTCCAGGCATAGCAGTATCGAGTCTTCTAAGAGGCATACTTCCATTTATGGAATGCCTGATTGGATTTCAATTTTCAAGCAAGCAAGGTATCAAAAAAGGTGAGAATTGAGCTATACCAAGTGAAATAATTTGAGTTCAACGAGTTTTCCGATTTAAAAGCTCTTGCAGACAAAACTATTATCAACAGAACAAGGGATCATGAAGGAAAGAAAGTTCAATGGTTGAAAATAAAGATGCTTCGTTATGTAAAAGGTGAAACAGATAAAATATTCTTTAATTACGACATGTCAGACAAGTTATTGCATATTAAAATTTCTACTAGATGCGCGCCAGACTTACCCCGCAGTCATTCAATAAGAATAAATAGCAGATCTCCTCAGAACTCTCCAGCACCTACACCGCAGACTCCTGATAGTGATATTCAGTTAAAACCCGTCTATAATACGCCATTGCCGATCAACAGCAAAAAAGAATGATCTGATTAAGTTATGTACAAAAGGAGTAATTTCTGAAGAGTTTCACGCCTGGTTCAAAGCCCTAGCTACCTCTTCTACTGTAGTTGATGGGTGCCTAAGCCTGCAGTAGAAGAGTCTTTCGGTCGAAGAATTTTAATAAGTATTGTTTATCAAAATTTCCCATAAATGGTGTGTTTTAGTGTAAAAAAATTTGTTAAACTTCAAAACCCTTTGAATTACATAGGACCAAGTATCTAAGTTTGTTATGTAAGGCTGTACATTTAACACATTGTACTTTTTGTGCTAAACAGTATTGAAAAATTGGTTATAATTTTTTATAAATTATGCAAGTCAAACCCTATAAAATCTTTTATCTTAAAAATGCAAGTAAATCAGGTTAAATTCCCCAAATACTGTACTTGTCAAACGAGTTATCTCCACTACCTTCCTTGGAATATTTTTATTTTAAAAAACAACTGCAACCTGATTGTTCAAATTCTGAGCAGAATGAATAGTTCATGAAACAGTGGCTTAGTATAAAAAAAATTAAGACGCATTTTAAATTACAGACAGTTTTTCAAGCATTTAAAATTTCAAAAGCCTTTTCCTCAGAACTACAATTCTTGCAGATAACTCGTTTTTGAAGAATGCCCTCCATATTTTCTATGAGTTGCAATATGTATCTGTAAAATATATGCCAGTAAATAAATAAATGAATAAAACGTTTATTTCAGAAATTCCTTGTACAACATTACAAAACAAACAACATAGTAAAGTAAGTTAGGTAGAATTACTGAAAAATAATGCAGGCGCAGATTTTACAATGTTAACATTGTTTCTGATTGTAAGCCCACCCTAGTACACAATGTTTGACCACTCTTTTAAAATAAGTGAGCAACAATTAAACAAATTATCAATCAAAAGGTTTTTAGATTAAGCTATAGTTTCATATTGATAATTCTGACCACATATAATCAAAAGTAAATAATAAGCCTGCTGCATATCGAGCCTTTTTCACAAATTCTCGAAGCGTATTCTATCACATACAGTGAATTACTAATTTTCATACTACCACATGTTATACGTACTTATTTAAAAAAAAAATCAAATCAAAATGTAATAAAATGTGTTCATGCAAGATGGAATACTTATGTACACAAGCTTGTACGATTTTTTGAGTTTCGTAACACTTATGTGAAATCAAAAACTTTTATGGTCTGACTCCGTTGCCTGTCCGCTTGTCTGTACTTGTCAGACTTATATGTAGAAGATTTGAAACTTGAAAAGACACGCATCTTGCGTGTGCATATATTTTTTTACTGAGTTTTACGTGGTTTTACGATATTGTATGGAAGCGTCACTTTGTGTCTTCTACAAGCTTTAAGTAATATAAAAAATAATTCAATGTCTACAAGCTGTTCACCGGAGATTGCACGCACTTACTTCGACGCTTCATTCCCGCTTCTACTTTCTACCATCCATCCACCCGTAGATGGATGGGTCACTATCTAAATCAGTGTTTCAGAAAGAAAACAAAAGTAAAGATTCAGGCGTTAAAATTATTTCCAAACAATACTTCTTTCTTCTTCTTTCTTTTGCATCCATTTTATACGCCCCACTGCTGGGTACAGGACAGGCCTCTCTCATTTACATGATATGAGATAATTTTAGTCATACACTTACACGGTGACCATCCGGCTTGGAAGTGGGTTCCCTCACGATGTTTTCCTTCACCGGAGTATCAGCGTCCATTTAGCACAAATTATAAAGTAAAAATTGTGCTCCCAGTGGGTATCGAACCCACACCTCCCGCTTGATAAGCGTGCTCTTGCCCGCTCGGCCAATCTGACACCAAACCATACGCACACATATAATGTTATACCAATAATGTACCTATGTCTTATTTAGGTATGTTTTACCAAATTTAAATTATTTTCGTTTTATTTTTCAGGTTAGTCATCAATCCTTTGCTTCGTTGAAACTCCAACAAAAAGGGATTTTGTTTCGGTAAGAATTATAAAAAAATTACAATTCATTTCTATTTTTGTTATCTTATATTCGGTCGGCGTTTCACACCAGTCGTGCTTGCAGCATCGACGGAACCGAAAAGAGCGCGGATTTTATAATAATACCTACCCTATTAACTTAATAAAAAAATAAGTCAAAAAATTACATCGCTTCGCTGTATTATCCTCATCATTGCAAATGACACTTTGTATGCTCCAAGGTAATTTTAATTTAATATCTGAGACTGAATAAATGTACTATGTAATCTTCACACATTTTAATTCATCATCATCGGTGTTTAACCGTCCACTGCTGGACATACGCCTCTCCAACTTGTTTCCGATCCTCCCAGCACTCGGCAGCATGAATCCATCGTTTGCCCGCGACGTACCTGATGTCGTCGTCCCACCTAGCGGGTGGTCTACCCACACTTCGCTTAACTGTAAATGGTCGCCAGTGTAGGACGAGCGTGCTCCAACGGCCGTTATCCCTGCGGCTCACGTGTCCAGCCCACTGCCATTTCAGCTTTGCCACCTGGTGTACAATATCTACTACGAATTTCTTCGTTTCGTACCTTATCTCGTAGCGATATTCCCAGCATGGCTCGCTCCATGGGTCGCTGAGCGACACGGAGCTTTTGGGTTATGCCAGCCGTTAGAGCCCACGTATCACACCCGTACGTCATGACCGGAAGTACGCATTGGTCGAATATCCTGGTCTTGAGATTTGCGGCAGTACAGATTTTAGGACGAATTTCAGTTTTCCGAAGGCAGCCCAATCACGTTGAATGCGTCTTTCTACCTCCTTGAGTAAACCTTGTCGATCTATATAGCCGAAGTATTTGGCCGAGGTACACGTATTCCTCAACTTGTTCGATTGTTTCGCCATCGATGATTATTTTGTCCCCCACGCATAACCTCCGTCGACATGCTTTGGTTATCCCGGTTCATCTTCAGACCGACCCTAAACGAAGCCTCATAGAGGTCGCTGAACATCTTCTGAAGCTGATTCCGGGAATGAGCGAGGAGAACAATGTCATCTCCGAAACGTAAATGACTGAGAAACTGTCCATTGATGTTGAAGCCCATTTTGTCCCACTCAAGCATCTTGAACACGTCTTCTAGTGCATTTAAAGAGCTAGAGCTAGAGCTAGCTTAGTAAAGAGCTTGGGTGAGATCACATCCCTTTGTCTCACCCCTTTCTAAGTGGCATGGCGCGGGTGTTATCGAGGAGTCTCACAGTCATCGTCGCCGATCGATACTTTGCAGTACTTTGAATTATCGGTGGTCGACTCTGCATCTAAGGAGGGAGTTTTCGACAGCTCACTTTCAACTTAGTCAAATGCGTTTTCGTAGTCGACAAGGGCTAAGAATATCGACTTGTTGTGCTCATAACACTTTTGGATCACCTGTCTTATAGTCAGGATATGATCCAAGGTTCCGAATCACTTCCTGAACCCAGCTAGTTCCCGTGGTTGGTACTGGTCCAACCTCTGTGTGAGTCGACTCGTGATGACTCTCGAAAAGACTTTGTAGACTTTGTAAGACAAGAGAGATAGGCCGATAGTTTTTCAACTTTGTCCTATCTCCCTTCTTGTGGAACAGAACAACGACAGTGTTCTCATCGTGCAGCGCTGAACTTAAGGCATCCGTGAGTTTGGCTTCGAAGTCTTCAGCCACTCGTCCCGTATGCTAAGCTTGGCCAGCGGTTTGTGGATGAGTTTGCGTCGTTCCATCGTCAGGTTTAACCTCAACGTGCCACGCACTAGTCGGCCGTCGCTCCCAGAATCCACTCAGTTTTCAGGACAGATACGTCAGTAACTGACGACTTTCAGTAACTGACATTTTAATTACATACAGTGTTATATACAAATTATATGCAAAAAAATATTAAAAACTACAAATAAACCCAAATTGTACTAAACTAAATAACTCATAAAAAGAAAATCTCATTGCAGATCTGCTGGAGCCCCGTAGCCAAGTGTTCCGAGTGACTAACTTAATTTTAACTTTACTTAAAAACTTTTTCATTCAGCGAATCAATTTCCTTAAAGTCTTTATCACTATCAACTCCTGAAACGTTGGATTCAAGAGACCCGTACCTAAGTAGGTAGGTATTCTGAGAAACGCGCGTATTCTGTGTTCATAAAGATTTAGTTAAGACTCTTTTATCGCGCGGTTCAGGTCCAATGAGAACTATGTAGGTGCGTTTTCTTTTTAAAGGCAGACGTTAAAATAGAAAACCATGCATGACATATTAGTACAACATTGTTAAGGTGACTTAGACTCACATCACGGGTTCTCAAGCGTTGCACCAACAACATACCGACGACGACGTTTAAAGTTAGCGAACCTTGATCGCGTCATAGCCGGTTCATTCTGCATAAAATTGCATCAAGTGCATCTGTGCATCTGAATTGGTGGCGCCATCTCTCGGCGCATATGCAGGGCATATAAGTTGTAAAGTAATATGGATTAAGGAGATAGTTGACTCTGTCAAAGTGAAATGTTGATCGATGACACCCAAGAGCATTCGGTTTCGTACAGGGGCTGTGAATGCCGTGCCAGGGTGACTCGGTCCTTGTTATGCTTATATTGAAGGATCCTAGGGAATACACTGCAGGAAACACATCGAGAATAGGTCCATTCCAGAGTTTGACATTGCGCAATAAAGGAAATGCTAGAGCTCTTGATCCGTTCTTCAGGCAGCGCTACAATAAAGGTATGCTTTCCATATTTTTTACGCGTGGACCTATGGTGAAACGAGACGCACGAAGTATCAGGAAAATTATGTGAGTATTTTACATCGTTTGATAAAAGACTATTATAGATAACAGGAAACCTCTGAAGTGAGATGCTTAGGTGTGCGTTATGGCCACGCTAGGAACGCTAGGTATATAAAACACAGAATTAAGCTGCTCAAACTTACTGAAACTCAAATCAATCTGCTTAAGTAAAGCGGTCTGCGCTGGCTGAGCTGCGGGAAATGAACGGAGCAAAAAGGCGACCGGAAGTGCAGCAAAAAGTACCAACTTACCGTAAATGAGGAGAGAACTACCTGACATTTATTATAACTTTGAGATTCTGTGCGACTAATGGAAGATTGAATAATGAAGTGCGCTTGAGATAAACTTAAGAGGACGCTTCATCACTCGCACTCCATACAAAAAGCCTTAGTTTCTCACACCCTCATTTTGTGGAATTGATTCAAAATCTAAATCAATTTGGGTTTACAAGAACAATTACTATGTTCCTACAGAATTAGAAAACTGAAAATGTTTTTATGTTTAACTAAGAGGCAAACCCTGTTCTCTACCTTTATCTCACTCTTTTGTAAGAGCGTTAGATGAAATAGGCATACTTTTTGCTGAGTTGAGGCCGCCATGCTATCACAAGCCTACTTCGCGGAGAATTGCGTGTATACGGACGGTGTTTTTAATATTTAAAATCTAACAAAATGAACACCTTTGGTAGTGTGTTATTTATATTTTGATGTTATAAAATGGAACTTTACTTATTCATTTTACGATATAGGAGAACCAAAAGTGAAATAACAACTGGGGAGTCCTTTATCGGAAACCAAAATCTATAAGGCAGCGCTTTTATTACATCTAAATATAAATAAGCTTAGGGCAGAGGTGCTGGTCTTGTTAGATTTACGAGTTTTTCTAAGATAATTTTTTAAATATTAAAAAGCGTCATACATGTGCCCTTCTTCTTCGCGAAGCAACCCTGCGACAGGATCCTATTAATACTGAAATATTTACGTTTTCTAATCCAAATATACTAATAGTTAAGCAACCACATTATCAATCCTACCCAAAAATCTAAAATGCATTTAAATATGAGTTGTCACTGCTTCCTACTCTTTAAGAGGCTTTCCTGCAGATGCATTTTAGCACATTATCTGCGCCTATATATCCGTAAATGTAAATGAAATAGATTTTTTTATTACGGGGAGACAAAAGTAGAGGTTTCATATTGGCTCCCCGTAATAAAAAATAAATATCATTTACGGTTACGGATATTTAGGCTCAGGTAATGTGCTACAATGTTCTGCAGGAAAGCACCTTAAGAAGTATATTTATTACGAATATTTTTTTTTAAATTTTTTTTTATTGAAACAAACACGGAAGGCTAGGTACATCACCTAATGCACCAGTTTTCTGGTACCAGTGATGTCAGCCTAAACGCCTTGGTGAATTATGTAGGTACGTAGGTACCATATCAGCGCTTCCCTCAATTCCAGCCCGGCCCAGTTAAACATATATTTTGAATTACTATTTCATTGGAATACATGTTTTGATGTATTTATATATTCAAAAATATAAGAAATTTCATTACGTATACTTGCAGGATGCACCTGATCTGCTGTTTTCAAAATATAGTTAATTTTCGTTTCAGAAATAACTTTTGTCCTAATTATTATTGTCAGAATTTTCAAATCTTCGAAGTTACAGGTTATGTCTTTTTCCGAAAGAAAATGAAAAAGTCGTCATGTGCTGGCTTTCACAGAAATCGCGGTATATTATAAAGTTTGAACACATAGCACGGAAAAGTAAATTTCATTGGTACCAAAATTACATAATACATAAAAACATTTGTTTTTTCAACATGCGTGAAGCAAATGTTAAGATGCATGACATGAATGCAGATATTAAAGTTAAAATTACTTTACTATATGTATTAATCTCTACTATAATATACTATACTAGAATACATTATGTATTCCAATATTGTAACAATATTTCCATTATTATACAGTATGTAAACAGTTGAAAATTAGTAAAGAAGAACACAATTTTTTTTTTTTTAAATAAAAAAAATTACATAACAGGCCAAAGAGAAAATTCGAAACACAAATTGGAAAATAATGAAAATTCACAGAAAAAATAATTGTTTTTATTTATTTGTAAACAATCAATAGCGTTACATACATACATACATATCACTCACTCTGAATCCCGATAATCGGGGTAAACAGAGCAATCGGTGTTGTACTGCAAGAACTCCGGTAAATTACAGCACAAGACCGACCACCACATTTCGCAAGGTATTCGGACAGGATATCAAGCAGCATGTAAGACACGAAGACCCACTTACTGCATGACTCGGTGGAAGTACAATGCCAAGGTGAGAGGTGGCGAGCCTGTCGCCCTTTAGCAGGGCATCTTGTCCTTATACCTTAGTCGCCTTTTACAACATGTATGGGAAGAGACGCGTCGAGGTCATTCTTTTAAGTACCGACCCCACACGGTAAATAATAGCTTTACTTTTGCACTTTAAAAGGTAACGAAAAGATTCTTAAGGTACGTAATATGACACATGTCGCTGAATACACCTCTCGTACAATTAAAAAAGTGAAAAAATAATCATAAAAGAAAATTAATATTTCTTTCACTTGCAGTGCAGCTTATATTCTACGAGTATGTGTTTAAGTAAGTCGTGTACCCAACTCAAGTGAGAGGGCACATATTTATTTAGCATGACGAATGTGGGCGAGATCGCGTGTCGGTCGCCCGCTTCCTGTTTGGATTAGGCCTCCATTATTTACAGTACAAATTAACTTTTTTCTCTCTGGGTCGCTAGAGGGGCCGCTCTCTGACCCATATACGAGTATTACGCATAATCATTTCAGAGAACGGGTTCTTTTGAGTTTAATTTTTAAGTAAGAAAAGGAATTAAAAGACATTAAATTGGCAGAGGCTCGTCATCGCGTGGGCTGGGCAGGCGATGACTCGCTGAAGGTTGGCGCTGATGGCGCAGGTCGGGGAAGGATATATCCAGCAGTAGATGTCTTTTGGCTGAAATTATGACGATGAAGGAAATAGCATGAGATATACTCGTACGCGTGAGATTTTCTCATTGATATAGCAAAAGCTGTAATCCTAAAGCATAATAAATCCTTCCTTAAATGTATTATTTTGACAAATTCAAGTGTAGTGTACTACCATAAGAATGCTGAATAAAGAACTAAGAACTAAGAACATAAATACAAGGTGCTAAATAAATAGGTATTACTACCCGAAAGAAGCTGATTCTTTATATGAAACTGGACAACTTTTGTTCTACGATTTTTGCAACTGAGCAAAACATTTTTCTTTCTCCATACAATTTTTTAAATACTTACTCTCCAAATGTACCCGTTCAGATACAGAAACGTTTTATGACGAAACTAAGTGTAGCATGACATATCTCTCACACAAAGCATGACCACAATACGTGTGAGAGAGATGTCATGCTACA
>WYDE02196818.1:0-10549 GCA_009867175.2 Adela reaumurella | reverse complement strand
CGTTTTTGGAGTGTCTGCGTGCGTTGAATTTATTTAATATTTACTAAGAAGGCACGCTACAAAAAATCATGGTCGCTTGAGGGACCCTTACAAGTATTAGTAGTATATTTGCTTTAGTCGCCATTTATTATTATCTAACTTTACTACACAACGATCCGAAATATATGGGTTTCAGACAAAGGGGCGCTACGTGAACCAGTGCACCTGAGTTCTATAACTTTGGCAGTACTTCGCGTCGTCCCGCTCATACTCAAGTCTACATTGATGAACATTCACTGCAGAAACAATCGAGTCCGATAGATCTGAGAATTGATGGAATGACCCCGTCGTCGTCGAAAATGACTTTATGTCTTGCAGTACATTTATGAAAAGTGCAATGTAACTCGTTTCTTGAGAATGAAAATTCGAATCTTTGTGTAGATTGAAAACTTGTAATGTTTCACCGGAGGAACAGCGATCATTGGGACGATTTCGATAAGAGTCTGCGAGTTCGTTGCATAGAATAAACATTTGTATTGCAACTATTTAGGTACCGAATTGCGTTTTGTCTAAACTCTGAATTTTAATTCCGTCGAATTTTGTTGTTGCATACTTCAGGGAAAAAACTATAGGTTGAAATGAAGACAAAACGATCATACTCGTAGAACTCGAATTTTTAAATTTAAATTTCAAGAGTAGTTATCAAATAATTTTTAAATAATATTAGAATTGTTATCACATTGTGTACTGTTGAATTTCCATTGATTATGTTTTAAGTGAGCCAGTTTATTTTTTGAGCATGGTATCAGTGTCTACTTCTGCATGCATCACAAACCATTGGTTCAGGGTTTTGAATGTGGCCCCAAATATGAAAATGTGAAACAATACACTTAACCCGTAATTTTTTAACGGTTTTAAGTAAGGTGTAACAATTACCTATACGATACCGACATATCGGTATATCGGGGACATTTGCCGATATATCGGTATTATTATTAATTTTATTATTAGTGAATTCTATAGCTTAAATGCAAACGGATAAATTTAAAATGAGCAGTATAGAAACTTCATAGCATAAACAGAATTCCTTCAAATAAAATCCTTACAAATCATCTTTAAATGTAAACACGGTGCATTGTCTAAGCACATACCTACATAATTAAAACCATACATACATACATCATATCAATCACGCTGAATCCCGACAATCGGGGTAAGCAGAGCAATCGGGGTTGTGCTGCAAGAACTTCAGTAAATTACAGCACAACACCGACCACCACATTTCGCAAGCATTCGGACAAGATATCAAGCAGCATGTAAAGCACGAAGACTCACCTACTGCATTACTTGTAGAAGTACCATGCCAAGGTGAGAGGTGGCGAGCCTGTCCCCCTTTAGCACGGCATCTTTTCCTTATCCCTTAGTCGCCTTTTACGACATGCATTTACGGCAGGATAAAATAATAATAATATTTAAGATTCCATGCTTATGTAATTTATTTAGGAACTTTGAACCTCTATAATTTATATGACTATAAAATATTTTTAAAATCACAACTTTACCTCATTTCCAATGATATCCACATTACCCATAAAAATGGAGGAATGAGAAATATTTTTTTATAAACTACTTCAAAGATAATATGTCTTTCGTTTTACTATAATGTTTAAATATTATACTATGTATGCAGATACGCAAGATGCGTCTTTTGGTGAAAGTTTCACTGTTCTACGTTCAGTGGTTTAAAAGTTATGAGACTCTGACATATAAACGGACGGACCGACAACTGAGTCAGACCATAACAGTTTATTTTTCACCTTTTTGGTACGAAACTCTAAAAACTATCTATATTTGCAGTTTATTCTATCGAGCCAAATTTATGTGATAGAAATAAAAATATATATAAACGTGTGCACATACCATACTGAGGTTTTACATTAATGAATATGAGATAGCTCAGTCAATGACTTTCTCAGTCAATAACTGAGAGCATTTGGCGCTGGCCATTTGTGCCACCAATTTGCCACATTTGAGTGTGGCTTTAATATGTAATTTGGCGGAGAATTAATATTATCTACAATTTGCAGCGCGGGTAAAATTATAGAATTAGGGTGTAGGAAGCATCCACTTTGAGTAATGCTCCAACATCGTTTACATTCCGCTGCAATCGACCTGGTGACAAGTTATGCATTCGACGACGGCGTCCAGTAGGTACGTAATTTTTGAGAAAAAGTTGTAAAACCCCTGGAAATCTTGTGTCTATAGTTAAAATTATAAATTTTTCGTGGTATCTTAGTTACATTTTTAGGTACTTTTCATAGAATCTTACCTACTCAGGAGTTTCGCATGTCACTCCTTTGGAAAAATTCTACAATGCATTCAGTATAAGAGGAAGTACATACTGAAACTACACCCTTTCAAAAGTTTAAATATATAGCATGTATATGGGATGTACGAAATTTGTGTAGAAATGGAGGGCGCATTTCTAAACATATTTGAATTAAACTTCGTACAAAAATACAATGCGTTAATATCTCGGTTAAGTTCTTATATAATGAGCAAAATAGGCATGTTACTTTTGGACATGGCGGACAATCAAATAAAAAAAAAAATCATAAGTTTATTATTTCACGAAAGATGTCAGCAAGTTACGAGTATATATTTTAGAATAGAGCTTATTGAGTTCTACAATCTCCCCACAGATTTTATTTTTTGTATGTCCAACACAAAAGGAAATATTAAATAAAAACGTTTTTACCCCTCCCCACACCACTTCCACCGACTCCGCACGCAACCCACACCACTGCAATTGAAATCTACCTTTCCGTCTGGCTGCTGCCATCGGTTAATTTTTGATGTTCGCGGCGTATGTACGAGTATGCCTATCTGAATTTAAAATCCTTATATATGTCGCAGGACAGACGATATCGGTAAATTTTCAAGGTATTATCCTAGGAAACTTGTAAATATACGAAAAATTGTTAAACAGCTTTTCAATGTACATGTTTCATAACCTACGTCAGGAAATGTAGAAGTTTACTGGCCCGCCTCAGTATACTTGTAAGAGGAAATAATTTCTGACATCTTTCGCGTTACTTCACGTGGTCTAAAAAAAACTGGGGTTAAATTATAGAAGATGCGTCGCTGCGATCCGCATCTTCTATAAATTAACCCTAACCTACGTTCGGGCGCAACATCTCGTTTTCGCATATACTTACTTAGATTTCCTTCCTGTCGACCATTGAGCATATATTGTTCAGTTCAATTTACAAGTTTACTGAGACGGGTCAGTAAACTTTTAAGTTTATTGAAATCTTTTAGGTAACACGTAAATATGAAAGCTGTTTGACAAATTTCAGGACGCTTATAAGTTTTCTAGGAAACTGAGTTTACAAATTTCTATTACATACTGAACAATTGTATGTAGTACTTTACATGGAGGAAAAGTGATGCATAGAAAAGTTTTCTATAACATCTTCATGGCTAAAAAATGCGCGAGTTAGATGCATAAAACACAAATTTGTGCATCAGCTATTTGAATACGGAATTGTGTTTTGACAAGCTAGCTCGCTGATACCAGCTTGATAGCTCAACAAACAAATTGCTATTGAAATATTGTTAAGTTGTGCACATAGCAAAAGGAACGTAGGAAACGCTTGAGATAGCGAGTCACCGTCATCCTATTCAAATCAAACCAAGACGCACTCTGCAGCGAAGTAGGCAGAGATATTCGAGAACCAATGAAAACGCTTCTGTCATAAATACTTTGTTTGATCCACCATCATGAGCTATTGAATTAATGTGACAAAACTCACTACATACCTAATATGAAGGTGAGAGACAGATCAAAAAGACATACAGATTCAGATAGAGACAAAGAGCGACAGAGAGAAATAAAAACAAGTGTAGACAGAGAGAGAAAGAGAGAGATCGAAAAAGATTGAGAGTATAGAGAGAGAGGGAGAGAGAGAGAGAGAGAGAGAGAGAGAGAGAGAGAGAGAGAGAGAGAGAGAGAGAGAGAGAGAGAGAGAGAGAGAGATAGAGAGAGAGAGAGAGAGAGAGAGAGAGAGAGAGAGAGAGAGAGAGAGAGAGAGAGAGAGAGGGAGAGTGAGCGAGGAAGTAAGGAGGGGCGTCGCGCCGCATAGGCCCTACCTAAACAATGTTGTTCTAATAAATTAAGTGACTCTGCTGTGACCATAAGTAAATACATTTCCAATTCTTCGATTTTTGCACAGTTCCGAAACCTGTGGAGTTTTCCTGAGTTATCTAATGTTTGCTTTTTGAGGAGATAATAATGTACGACATTTCATTTGTGTTCCTCAAAGATAGACCAATTTGGTTCTTAGAGCCTAATTTATCCCTCGCTGGCTTTTTGACACGTCTTAATATTACGAGGAAAAATTACTAAGCATGCATGCAGTCTTACACTTAATGTGCGTTGTGTTTGTTGTAGTTGTTGGCGTTGCCTTTGTTGTTGTTGGTGCAGTGGGTTTCCGTCGCCCGATTTCAATAAATTTGCATACAGGTTCTCCTAGGGAATTCCTCAGAATTTCCTTGTCCTCAGCTTCTCAATTGGCCCCGTGTGCAAGAAATAATTTGCCCGAACAATTTCAATCTTTTGTTGATAGTAAACGGCATCCTGTGGAGAGTGAGCCCCAGCATGACGTAAATTAATTTGAATTAATTCAAATTAATTGAATGATTAATTAATTACTGATTACCCCGACGCCGTAAGCGGCGCCGTGGTAATCAGTAATTACGACCAAAAATTTATTACAGCACCTAGAGACATGGCGAAAACGGCATCGGGCATAGGGCGAACAGGTGCATGTTAAAAATTAATTTGTGTTATGTCCTTGCCGTACGTATTCAAACAAAACCTACCCTCCTGTCATAATGAAATTGCATTTGGTCATGTCTCAGAAATAGTCCTAGCTAGAGCCATCGTGTTAGTACTCAAAGCAGGTAAACATCTCGTCGATATCTACCCACCTGTCATTTCGAAATTAGGCAATTCTCGAGCAATAATGAAAATACGTATCAAAGTTATAGATAAGATATCGTAACGTTTCCACTTGTTATAAACAGCAGAGTCACCTTTACACCTTACAATTGCATATTTGATTCTTCGTCGAATACTTATTTCGTAATGCCGATGCGTACCCTGGTGTGTCTCGCTCGCTCCGGATCGAGTCTAACTTCCATTGTTCTAGATTACTGGTGTTGAATTTTAGATTAATAGTCGTTCTGCCGTTGCTTCTGCAGGCATGCAAAGATTAAACTCACGAGAGATGGTCTTACGAAACGGTTGTGAACGAAGTTCTTTCATCATAGATACTAGTATGTACCTACATTGTAGTGGTCACGCACACGATTGTAGTTTTCATTGAACTTTTTGTATGTAGTGTATAAACATTACTTCATGGTATTTATAAATTTTTAGTGGTTTCGTTTTCTGACAGCGTATAAAAATACAAAGTTGCATGTCATTGTAGTACGGGGGATCGGAGTTGGGTTGTCACTAACTAGTGAAATTAAACTACTAATTCTATTCTATTTAAAGCTAAGTTATTTAAGGGCCGGTTAATACCCGATGACTTTCATCATTTTTGATAACTTCCGGCTCTTCTCGCGGCGACTCCATCGGATTGTTCCGACGCTTCGAACAGAGCGTCCTATTCATGGTCACGGAGACGTCCGCTAGCTACGAGCTCAGAAAACGCGAATCCGATAAAGTCGCCGCGAGAAGAGCCGGAAGTTTTCAAAAATGTTGTTCAGCGACCGCGGCAATTTAAAAAGTATTAATGACTTTCATCTCTAGAAGGCGCGTAAATAAACTTTATAAGTATAACAAATCTCACAAATTTCATGAGGAATAATGAACATTATTTTATTTAAAATTCTCGGTAGTTGATTTGGCTGTAACATGAGATGATGTGTGTCAGCCTGTGATATTTCGATTGAGCTAAAATTTCCAAAATTTTAAGATTTTCCTATTCTTTCAAAATTTCAAATAAATGGGAATGACACAGGTTGACATACATCATCTCATATTACAGCTAAATCACCTACCAAGAATCCACAAAAATTTAAATTGTTTTCTTAAAATCTGTGTTATTAATTATTGAAAGTTTTGTTTGCGCGCCTTCTTGAGATACAAATAAATCAGGACCTGCTCTTAAATTATGGCATGCAAAGTTTGTAACATATGTTTTTTTTGTCAATTGTCAATGAAATTATTTTGTTTTTTTCCTAATAAAGTTTTTTTTTTAATAAAATTCTGTGTTTTAAATTTTTTGGTGGGTAACATTAACGAAACTAACTAGAAAATTTATGTATATTATAAGGAAAACTATGTGTTTGTCGTAATATTTGTTCACTTAAAACTCCATAACAAATATTTTTAACGTTTTGTAAATTTCACAATATTATTTAGTGTCTTCCTGAATATTCAAACGTTATTTTCAATCACGAAAGCACAACAAAAACTGGCCAAGGGTGATCTTCATGCATCGAGATTCGCGTTATCCTCTAAAAAGCGTTCTAGTTTAAGAAATTAAAACTGTGACAATTAGTTGAGACCCTTTTCAATAATAAATACATATCGAGGACGCCTCTGTCTTCGGACAAGCAAACCAGCGGAGGAAACTTCCATCACCATCACTCCAGCGAGTTCAGCACCACCGGACCCTGGAGGAAGCCAGCCTTCAGTTCTAGCACCTCCACCATCGGATCCTAGAGACTTGTTTTCAGACTTCATGAAGAACATAGCAGCCGAGGCCCTAGAGAAACTTCAAGCAGCAGCCGCGGCCACATTTGCTTCTAGCTCCGCCGACCCGCGAGCCTCCAGCCCAGCGAAGGCATCGCGACCCAACAAGAGGACAAGCACTAGGACACAGAAGGGTCAGACCCTGCCCTTCCCTCGGGTTAGGCGGGGCCTGCACTCACGAGAGAGTCGTCGTCTAAAATCAATGGTCGTCGTCGATTTCTGCGGACCCCAGCTGCATATGCCTAATAACCTAGCTCATTGCGAGCACGGCCAGGGTAGCGGAAGGCGGTCAAGCTGGCGGTTCTCAGTCGTTTAGTCGGTCAGTCGGCGCACGCCCGGACCAGCCCGCGGCAGCGCCGACCTCGCGTGGCTTGCCGCGCAAAAAAGTCAAGATAGCGGTGTAATCGGTGTAATAGTTTTTGTACTAACACTTTTTTCAGTTGCTGATTCCTGATTCCTTCGGACATGCGCTATGCAGTTATAAAATGGGCACGAGTAGGTACCTCTCTGCAGGTTAGATTGCAAGATAAAACAATGTAAAATAAAACTACCCGACATGAATAATTCAAGTGTAAATCGTGAATTCTATATCCGAGTCAATACTTTACAAAAATTTCAAACAATAAAACTTCCATCTCTTCTCGCGGCGACTTTATCTGATTGTTCCGACGTTTCGAACAGAGCGTCCTCTTTATGGTCACGGAGACGTCCGCTAGCTACGAGCACAGCAAACGTAACAGACGTTCAATCAATCAATCCGATAAAGCCGAGCCGGAAATTTTCAAAATGTTCCATATCCGATTCGTCTGCACTAGCTCATTATCTTTCGTGGTCCAACTTTAAATAACTTCTGTCGCTCTTTGTGTGCTACTCCGTGCTATACAACAGCTGAGAGAAGGCCTATATTAGATCGGTATAAAATTCAAATATAAATTCTCTTCTTGAATTTCTTACTTTCGAGCGACTGTAAGGAGAATGAGCTCGCGATAAGAGAAAGTATTGTGATCGCCAGAATATGTCGACGTTGATATATTAACTTATTTGCGGATCAAAAATATGTCAAAAATTTAATTAATTAAAAATACGCGTGTGTGAGGGTGTGTGAGTGGACGTTGCGCCTAAACCATTGAACCGATTTCATTCAAAGTCCCCATTTATGAGTCTAAATTCATCCCTCAATGAATTATATTTACTTGTTTGTCCATCGGTGTCGGTATCGAAAACAGGCAAAAAATCGTTTCGACTCTCTGTTCACAGTATAATGAACTAAATACGTACATATTATGTTAGTAAGAACCCCTCAGGGTGCGACTTCTACTCGCACTTGTCCGTTTTATTTACTTGGTTCAAATACAATCACCGAAAGCGTCACTGTAGTCCTACAGATAGAAATAGATAGAAAGAGGGACTGGTCGTTTTCTACGTCCTAGTCATCGCAGACTAGCTGATGATGAGGGATTGCCGCAACCCGACACGCTAAAAGCTAAGTCACACGTAGCGAGTATTCGCCGCGAATGAAACGTATGCGCGAGTCGTGGGACAAGGCATTCGCTGCGAGTCGTCATTCGCGCCGCGGAGCTCCTGTCGTTGTTTCTGTAATCTGCTGGTTCTTCTGCAGCTAATTCTTTCATAAGCGTGTTAGAAGCTCCATATTTATCTCTTCGTCCAATCCATTTACGAACCCACTTCGTTCTCCTCTTGCGATTCAGCTTTTTCAGCGTTTGCTCCGCTAAATCGGTACAATCCAAACGAATCAGGTCTCTGAGGTATGCGCGACGAGGTCCGACTGACGACATTTTTCCACGACAACTGTAGAAACTCGTTCGACGTACGCGAGTAGTACTCGCTACATGTGACTGAAACACGCGAGGTCATTCGCTGAGAGCAAACTCGCAGCGAATAAATCGCGGCTAGCAAACTCGCTATGTGTGACTTAGCCAGGCAGAACATCAGCCCGGCCATCCAGCGAGCGAACGCTGCTTCCATCATGTGTACGATTCGATTGCCTTTCGTTCCCACTGATTTACCAAAAAAAAAAAAAAACTGTATATAAACAAACGATAATTTTAACACCTTTTCCCATAGGAGGGTTTCTAAATTTTTTAGAAACTGTCATAAATTTATTAAAAAAGTTAAATTTTCGCATACAGTTCTTCCAGGAATCTCTAATTTTGTGAGGAGTTTCAATTTATATAATTGGATATTGGATAGCACTGGATACATGCGTCTTTAGTGGATATGTGTCAGGCGGGCAGACAGACAGACATAGCGGTTCAGGCATTTATATCATGCACTCATGCCAGTCTCGACCTCTGCCGCAAGAATTCTCCCATCACTTGGCGAGGATGCAGAGGTCAACGGCATGGTGGAGGCTGGAGAGCGGAACCTCTTAATGTCAGAGGGCAGCGTCACTTATCGGGCTCGTATCCTCGCATCCGCGGAAGAGGAGTCGGGTGCGTGGCTGAAAGCGTACCTATCTCCAAACCTGGGTACGTTTTTAGGCGAAACCACTTTGAGAATTTCCATCGCCTATAAAAAGAAAATCTCATGCAGATCCACTGGAGCCCTGTTACGAAGTGTTCCGAGTATGCTCGCTGCGTTACACCTCTAAATCTCAATAGCAATTCGCCGTATGAAGAAGACCCCGGCACCGCGGTTTCGACTTGTTTCAACCGAAAACTTTCTTAGTTTATCAGAGAAACCTTTGTCTTCTTCGACCACGGCCCCCAAGGTTGAAATTTAAAGGTGTCTAGAAGCGATACATACTTCGGCACCTTCGCGACGGCTGCTTTTTTCGCAGCGGCTCCAGCAGATTTCGAGTCGAGCACATGAGACGGTGCCAAGGTGCCCACGCACATAGCGTCCAACAAGAGCGCCTTTCCCCGGCTCCGCGGCACCAGAAACATGCCGTCAGGTTGTCTCCCGTCGGTGTGGCAGAAGCTCGCTAGCTTCAGCGTAGACGGAATATTTACTGAAGTCAACGAGCGTATGATGATGTTATTCAAGCCACTGTGACGGGGAAACCTGCCCGCTCTTCTCCGGCAAGCAAGACCGATAATACCTGTGGAGTCGACGTCCTTGCCGCAGCGCACACGTGCGGCTGGCAAACATCGGCCCCAACACGGAGAGCCACAGCTACACGTAGTGTGGTTCCGTCAAAAGCATCCCATCGCTCATGCACTCGACTCCTTCTCTGCAGAAGCTAAAATGCAATCCAATCCGTAGTGCTTCCCTCTGACAACAAAATCCCACGCTGTTTTATTGCCAGAGGGATATCCCACAAGCGTTGAAGACCCTTTTTCGCCTCAGTCGGTTCATAGACATCTAGACTCTGTACACAGTGCCCTCCAACGCTCCAGAGCCTCACCCATGCAGTCGACCTCAGATGCATTGCCGAGGAAGTTTTCAAGAATTTTTCGGCTGAGGCTGAGGATATTTAGTTTTTAATTGTATAAATCAAATTTAAATGTTTTAATTTATGTAATTTATGAAATAATTTACGCAATATACATTTAATTTCAGGAACCACGTGGACTTGTGAAATGGTTTGGTGCATTGGTAATGACCTGGATTTCGAAACAGCAAAAAAGGAACCTATTCAAAAACGATTCCCTTTCTTGGAGTATGTCTACATGCATGCCATGAATATCTAGTTAAATTAAACATATTTTCCAACGAAAATATATTTTACTTCTTCCTATTAAAACAGTGTTTTCTTTTCAGGATAAGTTCAATCATACCAATTAAAAATGAACCCAATAACGCAATGAGCGAAGTACCAGAAATGCCCGACTTCATAAC
>WYDE02196817.1:0-16551 GCA_009867175.2 Adela reaumurella | reverse complement strand
AAGGTGTTTAGGCTGACATCACTGGTACCAGAAAACTGGTGCATTAGGTGATGTAGCCATCCGTGTCAGTTTCAATAGAAAAAAAGAAAGAATGAAGATAGAAGCGGCTACGTTCTTTAGTTCTTTATTCAGCATTCTCATGGCATACTACACTTGAATTTGTCAAAATATTACATTTTACATCCATCGTGTTAGTCACAGACGTATCAGCCATACGTCTGTGGTGTGGTGTAGGTACATCTTTTACTTTAATTTTTAATTCAGTGTAACCGTATGTATGATACTTTTCATTTGTTTATCTTTTCTTGCTAAGCATAAAAATTGCTTACTGAATATTTATCACAAGAAACAGAACCACCGATAAAAAACAGGCCCTCATAGATTCCTAACTGAAGACCTCTGTGCGCCGAACTAAAATAGAATGAGGATATTCATAAACTATGGTCGTAATTTTAAATGGAGAGAAATAGTAATATGTAAATAGTTCGTGTTTTCCGACCAGTTCAGTGTAGCCGGCACAATCAAAGGGGACAGCACTGACATGGCACCTAGTTCACCCATGGGCTCACACGGACGTTGTAGGTGGTGTAGCCAAACTTTGTCAGTTTAAAAAAAAAATACATTTAAAACCACAAGACATTTTATTTACGGAATAGAATTTATTGTAATCCATGTCGAAATTTAATTTTTCAAATGTATAACAAGTAGATCTGGTTTGATTGATGACGTCATAAGGAGCTGTGCATACATACATACATCGCGTCACGACTGTTTCCCGGTGGGGTAGGCAGAGACAACGGATCTCCACGTGCTGTCCAATTTTGTATAAAATGAAAAAGTCATCAAAACTTTAAACTCGTGTAACTTCGTAAGTTTTTGAGATTTCGTAATATTGATAAGTAAATAGGACGTCCGAAATATATCTGGGGGCACAGTAGTGCCCCCGCCAAGTCGCGGCCGGGTACTACCTAGTGCCACGTTTACTCAACCATTTCAGCGTACTTTTTACCCCCTCGTAGCTTAGCATAAAAAAATACACTACTGCGGATTTTTTCTCTGGGAAATTTTTCGATAACATTAGAACCCCGAGTTACTAGAATAACGATATAACTATGATATGAGAGCAAAATAGCATCGGGTTGTAGATTTGCGTTTCAATCTGGTGGTCGCGTGAACTCATAATAGTGACCACGTCCATCTTGCCACATACGATAGTCTATATGTAACACTCCTATAGAGTGAAAATATTTCGGACTTGGTTATATTATTTTTGAACTCACGTCTTTTAACGAGTAAACAATGATGCTGAGAGTTGGCCTCTTTTTACAGGGATATTTTTGTTGGTATCTTTTGCCCGACCCACATTTAGTCTCACCCTGAATGTGCGTTGTAGTTGTTATAGGTGTCCGTTGTGTGTGCAGTGGGATCCCGTTATACGATCCCAACGTAATTTCACACAGAGCTTCTCCTAGTGATACTAAGAAATAATCAGGGACCAACAATCGCATAATTTTAGGTTAATAAATTTTGGTTATTTTGTATGGAGAGCAAATGTGCGTAGTGATTACTCATTGGCAGCCATTAGCGTACTAGCTGTGGTTTCCCAAGAAGAAACAAAACACAATCGCTAGCCGGCGCATGCCACACTGTCATTCCCTTGTTTATTACATATATAATTCGCTGAGAAAAAAGAAGCCTAGTACCCGACAAAAACTAGACTAGTCATAAAACTTTTGGTGTCTGTTTGTGTGTCTGTGTGTTTGTACGAACAACTCCTCCTAAATGGTTCGGTCGATCGGGCTGAAATTTTGTATGTTCATTCTTATACGTCTATAGCTCACAGCACACCAATTTTCAACTTCCTAGGAGAACTGGAAAGAAACTTCTCTGAAAATATTCCAAAGTCCTTCGCTAGTATAGCGAAGCCTGTTACAACAAGACTGGCGTACATCTAACTTGTGTAGTATGTTGTGACGGGTATAAAGTCTCATCCAGGATAGGTGTAATTGTTTGTATCATTATATGTGCGTGCAAGAATTTTGTTTGGGTCTTATCTCGGAAAACAGCCCTAGACCCATATTGCTGGTGTTGGTCCGTACTCAAATAAATGACTCGTCGAAATCTGCTCACCTGCCAAAATTAGGCAATGTTCGAATAATCATGGCGTGGTACGCGATCGGTAACGTAGACGCGCGGGCGTGTTCACACTTGTTTTAAATAAATTAAGTTGTATATATGTCACATTAGCCAAGTGGGTAAGAGCACGCCTCTCAAGCTGGAGGTGCGGGTTCGATCCCCACTGGGAGCACAATATTTATAACTTTATAATTTGTACTAAAATGGCTGCTGACACTCCGGTGAAGGAAAAAATAGTGAGGAAACCCACTTCCAAGCCGGTTGGTCACCGTGGAAGTGTATGAGTAAATCCTCTCATATCAAATAAATGAGAGAGGCCTGTACCCAGGAGTGGGGCGAATAAAATGGCTGTAAATAAAGTAGGTATATGTAAATCCTTAGGTACCTGTCATCACGGTTCATAGAGATATTGAAGAGACCTCTTCTGTCGGCTCTACGAACAAATTTAGAAAACTAAAAAAATCAATTCGACACGCGTTCTTCAGTTTCTAGTTCTACGAAGCAGTACTGGAAGATAAAGTATTGCTGAGCCATGAGCCAATGAGATTTCGATTTATTCGAAGTCTAGGCCACGGTAGACTTGTAGTGAGGAAAGTTAAGGATTCAATTCCCGTTTCGGAAAGAGTTTATCTATCGGCTTTCCTAGTTTCCTAGCCTCTATATACGTGACTACATACATACATACACACTGAGCAAATACTGGCTGAGTGGTCAGCTAAGGCAATGGAACCATTCGTATGCTCTATTTTTAAGGTCCCGTAGCAAAAATTGCCAAAAAGGGAGGGAACATTGCGGAATCGCTCTGTATGTCAGTCTGGATGTCACAGAATTATGTGACGCCCAACTTTATATTAAAAACTTATCTAATAAAAATTATGATGAACACACGTTCTGTATTTTTAACCACCTATCAAAAAGAGATGCGTAATAAATAAGTTTAACGTGTGTATCTGTTTGTCTGTCTGTGCCATCGCAGCTCCCAAACGGGTGAACCGATTTGTATTCCGTTATGTTTATTTCAAATGTGACTTGATCGGGTGTTCTTAGCTAATTTTCAACTTCCTATTTTTCAACATCCACTCCTCCTAAACGTTTCGGCCGATCAGGGCTGAAACTTTGCAAGTTCATTCTACATGTCGATAGCTTACCACAAAATAAAGTTCAAATTCCTAGAAGAACTGGCAAGACACTTCGCTGGAAATTTTTCAACGTAGAGTTTTTTCTAGGCTAGGAGTTTATGTAGGTTCATTCTTATTTCAATAGTTCTCCATACACCAAATTTCAACTAACTAGAAGTTTCTTGCCAGTTTTGGAAAGAAACTGCGGAACAGACGGAGCATCGTGAAGCATTTTCCGGGAATACTGGCCTACATTTACCTTGTATTGCAATAACATGGTAACATTGACGGAATGTTGCTACATCGGCGGTTTTTTAAATGTTAATTTATTGCTAACTTTGCTTAATTTTTTTTAAATTAAAAATATTATGAGTTATGTGACTCACACCTTTCTTCAGAACAAATCTAAAAATTCTGAAAATAATCTTACATATTGCACTTATTATTTAGGTGTACGGAAAATTATAACCGAAGAAATTTATAAATTTATACGTAACCCTATTACCAAAAAGCGCCCGCTTGTCTATTCTTTCATTATATGAACTTACTGAATTGAGGAAAGTGCCGACATGGTACCGCCTACATAACTCACCAAGGTGTTTAGGCTGACATCACTGGAACCAGACGAACTGGTGCATTAGGTGATGTAGCCATCAGTGTCAGTTTCCATAAAAAAAAAAGTTTTACACCTAGGTACACGGCTACGGTGTAGTGTGAAATGTGAATAGCTCCAATCACTATAGTCATCTCCATAAAATAAAACCTTAAATTTAAACCCAATATTCGAAGAAGAAAATATTAATCAACCTTTGTACAAACAAAAATTAAGAAAAATGTGCATGAAATGAAAATAAATAAATAAAGGCAACAAATTCATACAGTAATATAAATAAATAAATAAATTTAGACTTCTCTGCCTAGCAATCTCTTCCAGTCAACCTGTGTATGCAACGAGTTCCCTACGCACCTCAACACATTCGTATTGTTAGTGTACAGGTTGCCCCACGATGTTTTTCTTCACGGGGCTCATTGTAATTTTGCCTACAGATTTTTAACGGAGACTTAAATATTGTGCATATCAGTTACGAATTATAGACCTCTCGATTTGTTCATAAATGCATAACTATAAATTATAGTATAAAGTAGGGAGTAAACGGCACATACCTAAGCTTAAACTCAGCAGTCATTCCTACGAGCTTGACAATGACTGAGCTTAGCCTTTTTATTAGTTCGCTACGGTTCAGTACTACTACCGGTGTAATATCACTCGAGTGAGTGAAGAGATTTCAGCCAATCGTAAGCGTTAACGCACTTGAGATCACTCGACACCGCCAGTCTGATTGGTTGAAATCGTGGTGATGTCTCTTCACTCGCTCATGTGATAATAGCACGGTAGACCCCCAGTACTATGTATTATATTTTGTGTAATGTTTCCTAGCAATTAATAATTTTTCATTTAATTTTTCATTGCAAAGCGATGCATTATTTTATAATTTTCCAGCTTATAGTTGCGTACATACTAGAGATTTGACAGAGCTTCTTATAGATTCCAACTCTACACCTTTCTCCGTATAGCTCGACACGCGGAGGTGGAGAGAAAAATCCTTCCAGTTCAAATTTAAATATGACGAATACCTACAATATTTACACTAGCGCCGTCAGAGAGCAGTGAGCGATATAGCAAAACTAGATTCACCTCGAGCTGAAAGATCTAAGCTCCAATGCACAGTAGCTTTAAAAATGCGTGACAAGACAGTAATCATGAAGATCAGAATACAATGCGCTTTCACTGAAAGTAGCTGTCCGTTCTATCAGAGAAATTGTATCGTACATAAATTATTGTTATACTTTTAATTACGATCAAAGAATAAAAACACAATAGGCATAGAATACCGAGAAGCGAAGAGACTTTTCCGGTAGACTCGTTCTTCCACGAGTTCTTCATATGACGTCACTCCACTCGCGAAGAAAGACGTACGGACCATACCACGCCAAATTGAAAAATTGTTATTATAACAGTACAATAAGGAATATTGGAAAATTTTGGAGAGAATGTGTGTGGAAGAGTCGGGAAGGGTTGCCCTAGACGCAAGTAGCTAGAACAGATGGAACATGTGCTCAAAAATGGCAAAAGCGGAGTACCCGTAACCGACGGGCATGTGTGAAGAATATTATGAGAGTGCAAAAAAGCGGCAGAGGTGTGTCAGGATCGTGGAACGTGAAGATCCGTTGTCTCTGCCTACCCCACTGGGAAACAGATGTGACGCTATGTGTGTATGTTTTTAATAAAGAGTACTTTTGCAGAAATAAAGAAAAAAAAAAATTTATTCGTTTACGCCTTAAATAGAATTTATTTGGCTTCTTGTTTTAATAGATTTTTGTATGGATTTAATTAGTTGTCAAATACTATAACATAAAAAATGGCTTTCAAGTTTTTTTTTTGTTTTTTACCCGTAAGTATGAGATGGGTATAATAGTATCATCGTTTGTCGTCGTTCTTGTTGTATTACTTGTATTTGTCTGTGCAGTCGGATCCCGTAGTCGGATGTAAACTAAATTTTACACACAGCTTCTGCTAGTGATACTGATACAGAAACATGATAAAACCACTTTTTGGCTTTGATGCTGTTTCGCTGTCGGGAAATTATCTCTGTTACTTTTTTCACAGGAATATAGGTTGTATTTCAACATCATAGAGTTTAATTTTATTTAGCGCTACATTAACGAATGATCTACGGAGGGAGGTCTCCGCAATTAGAGTAACTCCATAGTAGCCAAAAATAAATAATTATGAGGAGAGTTCATCCAGCCAACATTTTACGAATGCATACATACTCTAGTCAAATGACAGTTTTGGCTACAAGTTGCGTTTAACTTTTTGTTACTCTGATAAGGAAGGGCTTTTGACATTATTGATGTTATCCAGGCAGGTAAATATTATCGATATTAAACATAGCGTTTTCACTTGTGCTTTAACTTTCGTTTTTGTGGTCAATGATGTTATTTTTTGGAGAATACATAAAAAAAAAACAATCAATTTTCTTCATTGCTCACACACTTAAAGAATTTTTTAAACAAATACGACAATTTGTGTAATGTGTACTGGCAAACGCAATAATAGAAGCACGATAAACATAAAATACTAAATACAAACAATATATCGAAACATAGTAGAAATAGGTAAACGAATTGGTCGAGCGAGAGAGACACTTGAGTTGCATTATTTAAAGAAGCATGAAATTGCTATATGAAACCTGTCATGTACGAGTATGACACGCATCTATTCATTGTATTGTACCTAATATTGGACTGAGAGGTAGTGAAAAAAAAGTTATTTGTTATGAAAATGATTACGCTGGTAGTGTTCCTTATTTTTTCGGCATCAATAATATGTCGGCCAGGCAACTGGGAACAATTGCGTTCAGAAATGGCAACACTTTAAAAAGTTAAAAAAAATCCTTTCTCAAAAACTGTTAGTTGGATCCGAAAAGTGTCCAATAATCAAATTAAGACCTTGATACATAGGTACTTTGCCAGACGAAAAGTTTGAGTTTCAGCTTGCCAGACGATTTTGTAAAATAGACCGTTAAAGTTTAAAAATGACTTAACGACACTTTCTCTACAAATTTTTCACCTTCTTTCAAAGTCGTCTGGCAGGCTGAAGTTCAAAGATTTCCGTCTTGCAAATTTTTACCATTTCTGAACGCAAGGCCTCCCAGTTGCCAGACTTACCAATTCTTTATGCCGAAAAAACCAGGAACACAACAAGCGTAATCATTTTCATAACCAAATCACGTTATTTTTATTTCACGACCTCCTAGACAATACATATGTATTGTTATATTTTAATCTTATATTCTAATATTTCTTACCTGGCATGAGCAGAAGTTTTCCGGATTATAAAAACGATTAAAATGTGTGTGCAAAATTAGAATGCACCACACCACGGTGAAGGAAAACACCGTGAGGAAACCTGTACACTAACAATACAAATGTGTTATAGTGTATAAAGGTTGACTGGAAGAGATTTCGTCCGGCAATGAGTCCGCCTTCTGCTGAGCGGAAAAGTCTATATTTATTTATTTTAATATATGCCACACAATATTATTCCGGTCAGGTGTCATGACAGGATTTTTTATTTGCGCTTTGGAAAGCGTATAATAACAATATACATCCATATATGCCTGTTACGACAATACTGGCGATTATCGTAACAGGCTTCGCGATACTCTGGACGAGGATTGAAAAGTTTGCAGCAAAGTTTCTTGCCAGTTCTTCTAGGAATTTTAAAATTAGTGTACATATGTCTAGCTGTTGACATATAGGATGAACTTACAAAGTGTCCATCGATTCGATCGGCCAGCGAAGTTTCTGGCCAGTTTTTCTAGGAAGTTGAAAATTGGTGTGCGGTGAACTATTGCTATATTATAGGATGAACCTATAAAATTTCAGGCCGATCGGACCCTAGACAAGTACTAGACATTTCGCTCAGCCAATAAAGGTTAGGGATTACTAAACACTTAGAATTCCTATTCAATCATGTAAGTCGGTTTGATACTAGTAGGAAGTTACAATTACATTATATCGATCGATCGAAATTCACAGTTATGTTTGGAAAAGCTCCCGAGATGTGATATATATCGGACGATCTTCCGGTTTCCAACTCCGGTTCGATGCCGGAAGCCGGAACAGAGATAGTCTAGGTATGAGCATTTGAGCATGTTTCCACATGTGGGGCTTAGCAAACTTTATATATTCATGTGTATTATATATATATATTTGTATATAATATATGTAAACCTAACCTAACCTAGCCTAACTCAAGAACTGATTTAACCAAATAAGGATTTAACAAAAGTTATCACTCACGCTAAATCCCAACAATCGGGGTAAGCAGAGCAATCGATGTTGTGCTACAAGAACTCCGGTAAATTACAGCACAACACCGACCACAATATCTCGCAAGGTATTCGGACAAGATTTGATATCTTGAAAAATATTTATTATTATAGTGCAATAAGGAAGAAGCAGCATGAGAGGTGGCGAGCCTGTCGCACTTTAGCACGACACCTTGTCCTTATCTCTTAGTTGCTTTTTACGACATGCTTGGGAAGAGATGCAGTGGGGGTATTCTTTTAAGTACCGGCTCCACATGATTATGTATAAATTGTATCTTTAGTTGGTCCATTCACTGAGAGTAGACGATTTAAACTGTTGAAGTTGTGAGGTGCTCTCGCCACAAGATAGCGCAACTGCTTCATATTTACATTTATCCATCAGAGACGTTGTCCTGCAAAAATACCTACGGCCGTGTAGACGACATGGCCCACCCATTTTTTATTTTATTTTATTTAACGTAGGTAACATAAAGTACCGTGTGGGGCCCTTAAAAGAATGAACCCACTGCATATGTCGTAAAAGGCGACTAAGGGATAAGCACAAATTGCCGTGCTAAAGGGCGACAGGCTCGCCACCTCTCACCTTGGCACGGTACTTCTACCAAGTCATGCAATAGGTACGTCTTCGTGTCATACATGCTGTATGTGCTTACCTTGCGAAATGTGGTGGTCGGTGTTGTGCTGTAATTTACTGAAGTTCTTGCAGCACAACACCGTTTGCTCTGCTTACCCCGATTGTCGGGATTCAGCGTGAGTGATATGTATGTATTTATGAATGTATGTAACATAAATTTTGTACATAATGGGACGGTGACCTGCCAATAGACACTTCCATAAGCACACGCCCATGAGTCCTCAGCTCACGATTACTCAGACACTTCAACATAATCAAAACTAAGGGGAGGGAACACTTACAAATGTGATGTTGATAAGGTCCGCTTGTCACACGTCATGTCAAACCGCCCCTCGTTTACTTTAGTTTCACGAAATACGAAATCAATTATTTATGTATCTCTAGGGCAGGGTACAATATCAAACTAGCTTTTGCCCTCGACTTCGTCCACGCAGACTTCGATTTAGGCACATTCGCGTCTGTCCGATCGCTTCTATTCTATTCTCTATTCTATTATATTCTCGACTCGGCGATGTCGCGTTTTTTTTGCCCCGTCGTCGATTCCCGCTCACATTTATAATATTAGTGGAAAAGTGGGATAGTGGGATATACATATAGTAGTGCCTATGAACATTTTTTTTTTATTTATTAACTATTATTATGCAATGATATTTATTATATAGGTAAGTACTGATTGTCAGATTAGCCAAGCGTGCAAGAGCACGCCTCTTAAGCGGGAAGTGCGGGTTCGAACCCCACTGTGAGCACAACATTTATTACTTCAGAATTTGTGCTAAAATGGCTGCTGACACTCCGGTGAGCGAAAACATCGTGAGGTAACCCACTTCCAAGCCGGGTGGTCACCGTGGAAGTGTATGACTAAATCCTCTCATACCATGTAAATGAGAGAGGCCTGTACCCAGCAGTGGGGCGAATAAAAAGGCTGAAAAAGAAAGAAGAAATAATACAAAACTCGGAGTGAACAGATTGAAAAAAGTGCCCCCAATTTTGAATTTAGACATTTCACACTTTCCATACTGTGGTATATCGTACTTTATTGATACGATCTCTCTTTTATATGATGTTTTCACATTTGAAGGTGTTTATTAATATTAGTTTACGAGTAGGTACCTAGTTATTGCTAATTGAATGTGCTTGTGCAGGTGATAGGACAGAACAACATTTGGTCGCTGGTGGCCTCCAGTCACAAGCATGCCAACATGACAGAACTGGACTGGGGAGAAATCGAAGGCCTGTTCTGCCAACAGGTACCTAAATATTTTATTTTGTGTACAAATAAACGCGTGTCACATTATCAGTAAGAGAGGTATTCCTAAATTTTCTAAAACACCTCGTTCCTTAACAGATTCATACCTTAGGAGTAATGACGATTTCCCCTGAACAAATAACCATCTCCCTCGAATCAAGAAATTCTGCTTTACCCTCACAACTCAAAAGGTTGTGGTGCTGTTATGTTATGAGGTGGAAGTTATGTGGTGCTGCGGCGGGTAAAGAATGGAACTTACGTAAATCCGAATTTAATATTCTTTACACGCATGATTATGATGATGAGATGGCCGCAGCCTTGATTTTATTGTGAAACTGTGTCTGACTAATTTGCGTTTAACTATTAAAACTATTAGTTCATTTTTCTGCACTTCATGTTTGTTCCTGCGTAAAAGCAAAAATGCAGAAACAAACAAAAGTTGCGCTAAAGTGATAACAAATAATTTGCATCTTATTATACCAACCAAAGCTGGTTCTATGGCAGCATTAACTTCAACTTAACCTCATGACTACAATAATCGACTTTTACTATCATTCACTGAAAGCGATATTATTTATCCCAGGATCCTCGATCATGACCAGTGTTACCAGGACTTGCCTGGTAACACGTCATGGCAAATTGCAAATGATCGGGATGAGCAGAAGATAATAGCTGTAATGCTCCAATGTCGTGAAATTAGATCACAACATTGACCAGTAGTTTCAGCAAGTAATAATTTACTTACCAACTCAATCAGCAGGCCAATACGAATGCAATGCCGTAAGAAAATGTGATTTGGCTAAGCCTCGACATGATTGATTGAGGAGAGAGCAACCGTTCGATTGGTTGAAATCGAGTTGGGGTCTCATGGCGCACTCATTCGAGATGTAGTTTAGGGCCCAGCGTTTTTCGCGGACATATTGTATGGAAAATTATGCAGAGCAACTGCGGGCGTGTAGCGAACTACTGCTTCACATACAAAATCTCCGTGAACAACGCGCGGTGTTGGTCATATTTTAACTGGTAATAGATGTATCGAACAGCATCTAGTTATCGTTCCTGTCGGTGCTAAACTTTTGTTGTGTTTTGCCCCTCCCCGCTAGGTACAGCCAACAGGGTCAGCCGGATCGTCTCCCCGCCTCGGCCGGAGTCCGCTGCACGACACCGGAGGCGCCGGTGCGAGCGAGCGACGTCCCCGCAAGGAGTCCTCCGAGATCACGCTGCTGGACGGCAAGCGGAGTCTCAACGTCAACATATTCCTCAAGCAGTTCCGCAGGTTCGTACGATTCATGTTCATTAATTCTCAGCTCTGCAAAGAACTGGTCTGCCTACCACACCCGCGGAATTTTGAAGAAGAATTTGTAATCCTACTTAAGCAGGAACATGTTGTATGTACCTAATCAAACACATCTTGATTATTTTGAAATAGTAATGTAAATCTTCTCTCTAATTTCCTCAGTTCAAATGAGGACATAATCCAACTCCTACGCGAGGGCGCGCACGAGGACGTCGGCGCTGAGAAACTGCGCGGACTTCTCAAGATACTACCCGAGTTGGACGAAACAGAAATGCTGAAGGCTTTTAATGGAGATACGGCCAAGTTGGGAAATGCGGAGAAGTTCCTATTGCAACTCATACATTTGCCCAAGTAAGTATTAAAAGTTGGATATACTCATATTTCGCTGTATCCGTCCATTTTCCTCCATCTCCCTGTGTGTCATTCTCTTGGCTTTCTCATCTTTCTCAATCCAATGGACTCACTCTTTTACCCTTTATATCTACGTGCTTTTCGTTTTTTCCAACCCATATTTATTAAACTCTTTCCCTTATCCATTATCTGTCTCCTCTGTATTCCTATTTCTTACGCCCTTGATTTCCTCGGCCAATTTCTTTCCATTAACCATTCTCCGTTTCCTCCACAATCCCATCCTTATCTACATTTTTTGCTTTACCCTGGATCTAACTCTTTTCATTACCAATTCTGTTTATTCACAAGTCAAATTCTTACTCCCTTCATTTTACTCAGCTTATAACGCTTTCCATTACCCATTCTTCGTTTCCTCCTCAACACCATTTCTTGCAACTTTCGTTTTACCCAGGATCTAAATTTTTCCATTACCAGTTCTATGTTTCCTTCGCAACCCCGTTTATTACTCCCTTCATTTTATTCAGCATCTGACTCTTTCCGTTGCCCATTCGCCGTCTTATCGGCAACTCCATTTCTTACTACTTTCATTTCACCGTTTCTGTCGTCATCCACCCATCTTTATTTTCATTGCACGTCATAAAACCGTTTGTATTTTCAGCTACAAATTGCGCATTGAGTCGATGTTGCTGAAGGAAGAATTTGCGTCCACCAGCAGCTACCTGGAGAGCTCCATCAACGCTGTTCTAGTTGCTGCTGATGACGTCATGTCTAGTCGCGCTCTGCAGGTACTTTTCCTATTTTATGTGCCATCATCTCACATCTGACACATATAGTGTGTCCCGGGCATGCGCGCGATTCTTCAAACCGGGTACTCCATACGTGGTGTGAAACAGTGATATGAAAGCATTTTTAATTTGTTTTAGAAAAAAAATTGGCTTCAACAAACATTTTTAAAATATTCTTCGGGAAAATGTATGGGGTGGGGGACCAAAAAAAATGTCAAACAAAATTTAAAATTATTTCACGTTCGTGTTCTACACTACTTACAAAGTAGCTGGATTTGAAGAAGAGCCCGCATGACCGATGCACGCTGTATATAAAAGGATAGGCTTCACATCAATAACTGACTGACGCATGGCCGACACCTCTTCACCGAAAAAAAATGAAACTTCCAGGATGTGTTGTATATAAATGACGTAGGCACGGAATAAGAAGGAATTTATCATTACTAATCCGCCCTCAAAGAGGGGAAAGCGCGGGACAAATGGCATTTCACTGATTCTTCAATATCTCTTCGGCAGAGCAAGATATTTAGTTAGGTACTTGTTTTTGTTTTAATATCTAGAATATTAATACCTGAAAAAGCGATTTCAGGATATTCTCTAATGTAAATAGGGAAAAATGCATTTCGCTATACGTTTAAGAAGTCAATGTGTCTCTTCTAATTAGAGTCATATCACAAAACAATTAGTAATATTGAGATGTAAAAAAAATACTTTTTTTCCATTCGGTGCTTTTAAGGTGAATACTTCAAAACTCATGTACGTTGTTTGCAGGAAGTGCTGTACATAGCGCTAATTTCCGGCAATTTCCTGAACGCTGGCGGGTACGCGGGCGGGGCAGCGGGCGTCAAGCTCAGCTCGCTGCAGAAGCTGACCGACATCAGGGCCAACAAGCCTGGTGTCACGCTCATGCACTACGTCGCTATGGTAAAGCATTCTCTTAAAATAAATAAATTACACTTTTCTGCTTAACGGAAGGCGAACTTATTTCCGGAGGCAATGTTTTTCAGTCAACCTTTCTGCTCGACACATTCGTATTGTTAGTGCTTAAGTTTCCTAATGGTGTTTTCCGTAACATTGCCGGTGCATTGTAATTTTGCGCACGATTTTAACCGAAATTTCGAAATCCGGAAAAACTGCACATACGAAGTTGTGAACTCACGACCCCTCGATTAAGAGACGTGCACTCACAGACCAGGCTATGCCGCAAACCTCTCTTGCATATTACTATAATCGTAGGTTTCGTATTAGAAATACTAGTATATGCATTGTATTACAATTATTGTAATGTATCCTAAAGTGTCCATCTAAAAGAATAAGGAAAAATTCAATCATGACAATGTTCTCATTATCTTGCTTGATACGCAAAAAAGTCAAAGTCCAGCTATTATTAAATCTTCCTAAATCACTAAGATTACCCCTGACGTCCTCTGTGTTTCCAGCAAACGGAGAAGAAGAACAAAGAACTGGTCCACTTCGCGGACGACGTGCGAGTGCTCGAGGACGCCGCCAAGACGAGCGTGGAGCAGCTCCACAACGAGATCAAGACCTTGGACAACAGAATCACCGTCGTGAAGAAGGAGATACAGCAGCCGACTACGCAGGCTGAGATCAAGCAACAGATGGCTGAATTTCTGGTGGTGAGCTATCAGCTAACGATAGATATGGAGCCAAATCTTCCTTGGCCTCGGGAACCCACGCCCACCTACCAAATATAATCATGGAACTAGATCTTGAACAGCTGCGTTCTGTTAATCATTTCACAATCCCAGCCTAGATGTAACTTTGAGCGATTCTGATAGGTAGAAAAAAGCAATGTGAAATTAACCATTCCCAACTTCCAATTGGATTGAAATTTTCCAAACACCCGTATATCCGATGTCAACATTAAGGGGCATTACTAGGAAGCTGGGCGTGCCCGCCAGCCAGGTGGGCAAACGAATCGTTTAAAACCTTCAAGTCCGCCCTAGTTTCAATCGTCGTAATGAGTATTGTGATAGAAGATTGTGTTCAGGGCTGAAAATCTTATCCTACTATGAAATTCCGAAAAATCCCGCAATTTCAGGATGTATAATTTGTAATAATAAGATTCGAAGGCAGACAATTTTATACTAAGTATAGCGGTAATACAAAAATTACTGTGACACCTGGTTCGGTTCTCAAAGCCCAAAAACCAAAAAAGCAGTGTTCTGACTTCGATGTTATACTTACGTGCAAATGAATAGAAATGTATCCAGAAGCCTTGGAGGTATGAGTCATAAACGTGTGCATATTTGTAATATGGCACATCAGGTGGCAGAGCGGGAGACAGCAGCGCTTCAGAAGGACATGGAAGAAGTGGAGGCGACCAGGAAGTCTCTGGCGGAGTTCTTCTGCGAGGACTCGGCATCTTTCAAACTGGAGGAGTGCTTCAAGGTACGATTATCAACCTACACATACCTCACTTTTTAGTTCTTCATATAAGTATGCCTACATAATCCAATATAACATGACTGAGGTTGGTTGTTTGTTTATTAACCTGTAAATATCCAGGTTTTAGGAACTAAAGAATTACTAACGACCCAAAGTACTTTAAATGACACTTAAATAGACCCAGAGAAACTATCCACGTATTAAGTACTTTTAGATAAGTAAGCATTTTACATTCAGTTGACAGATGAGGATAATGATTTATTTTTGTTTTATTCATGTTAGTATTGCCAGCATAAGAAAAGTATAATCCATTATTTAAGGCTTCTTGTTATTTTAGAGAGGGAAATTTTACAGTACTAGAACCGATTAAATAATTAGTACTTTATGAAGGGCCTCTGCCGCTTCTTGCACTCTCATAATATTCTCATACATGCTCGTTGGTTACGGGTACTGCGCATTTACCCTTTTTTAAAACCTGTTCGATCTGTTCTAGGTGCGTGCGTCTAGGGCGACCCTTCCCGACTCTTCCACTTACATTCGCTCCAAAAAATTCTTTCATTAGTCTTCTATCATCCATTCTTCCGAAATTATGATCGAACCACCGAGGAATTCCTTTCTCAATCCTTGTCGCTATATCTTCTTTCAGACCACAACGCTCTCTCACTTCACAATTTCTCAATCTGTCTTTCATTGTTTCAGAGTTTATATTTTTTCATAATAAAAGTTTTGTTTTTTTGACATTCTTCACTAGAACACTTCATCTTTTATTGAACTTACTGGATATTGGTGTCTTGGAGCAAGTAGAACACAATCTTGTTGAAATAATATATTTAAAAAAATATGACATCATGATTAGCCCATGAAAATTTCATTATTTGCTTGAATCAAAATAAGACTATTTACTCTATTTAAAAACGGCTTTTAAAATCTCAAATTTCTATACGGTTTTCTCGTAAATGGCAAACAACCAGGACTTAGGCCCTTTATTAACTGGATATTCGCCTCGCGCGCGACACCTGCCTGGCCTTACACCTAACGAAGCGATACATGATATATGTTGGCTTGCAGATAATCCTGACGTTCTGCCACAAGTTCCGCGCGGCGGTCGCTGACAACGAGCGGCGTCGCGCCAACGAGGAGCAGGCGGCCGCGAGGCGCCGCGCTAGAGACCTGGCGGCGGCCACCTCGGCCGCCAACGTGCTCAGGCTCAAGACAGGTGAGATGTTGAACTCGATAGGTGTTTAATAAAGGTATAGGTGTTTATTAAAGTTATTATTAACATGTGGAAAATGACGATCGCGATCGGTGAATTTGAGCCATCCCGCATGTCTGATTACGTCGACGCCGCACGGGAACGCCATCACTCAAATTAATGTAACGTCATATAAAGATTCACCCTCTACCGGATGTCGTATACGCCTGGTCTCTAGGTGCCGTACTTAATTTTACGGCTTAATTTCCAATAGGGCCGATGCCGTAAGGTATTTTAATTAATTTACGTCATGTAAAGGTTCGCCCTCTGCCTGATGTCGTTTACGCCTTGTCTCTAGGTGCCGTACTTAATTTTACGGCTTAATTGCCAATAGGGCCGATGCCGTACGGTATTTTAATTAATTTACGTCATGTAAAGGTTCGCCCTCTGCCTGATGTCGTTTACGCCTTGTCTCTAGGTGCCGT
>WYDE02196806.1:0-10550 GCA_009867175.2 Adela reaumurella | reverse complement strand
ATAGTTCGTGTTTTCCTTCCAGTTCAGTGTAGCCGGCTGGAATTGAGGGAAGCGCTGACATGGCACCTACCTACATACCAAGGTGTGCAGGCTGACGTCACTGTTACCAGAAAACTCATTAGGTGATGTAGCCTTCCTTGTCAGTTTCAATGAAAAAAAACTACGTGTTTTACCAATAATCTTGTAAATTCACGTTTATCTTAAACAAAATACATTTTACCAACATTTGTGGGTACAACTGATCTATTTGATGTTTTTTTTTGCGTCGGTGAATGCTCAAATTAAAGGTATTAATGAATTTTACATTTCCCCAGTACACCTTATCCACATCTTTCACTGAGAAAACCACTTGTTTAAAATTACTGATTATGTTGGTTAAATGTGAGCCTACCAAGTAGCTTTGTCAAAGTGACATACGAAACGAGTTGAAATAACAAACGAGTTGGTTGAACCAACAAGATTGATAGGTAAAAACAAACATGCACGTGGTCAATTTAACACAGCTGTTTGGTAGGTTCTCACATTTCACTAAGCATTTTTCTCAGTGTTGTGAAGTAAAGCCAGGTCATGCACGACACCCGTTTTCACTCTGCCGCGGCTGACATTTTCACTCGCTGTTCATGCACTGAACTAGTTCTGCTTCCTCATCATTTGAAAACCCTGGTCGTATCTTGTGGAACTTTTAGTTTTACTGCGCCTTACTACACTTTTACTACTACTATTACACTTTTACTACACTTATAGTCATGGTACATAAAGTTTAATATCTTGGAATAAGGCACAATATTTAAGTGAAAACCGCATGCGTTTCCATTTACACGTTCTCGAGTTAGCCGTGAGTAAGTGGACACAGAAACAGACAGACACACAGAGGGATTATATCTTTTATACTAGGTAGGGAAAAGGAAATGGAAGGGATAATATGAAATATTTTGCCTATACATATAACAACGTGTACGCATAAAGGGACTGTCTGTATGATGTATGTAAGTTTAAAATAAACTCCGGAACCACTGAACCGATTTTGATGCAGTTTACACCGATGTAAAGAGTAGTTCTTGAGGCTCACTATAATCTATATGCCATCACGCTAAATAGCCTGATTTACCGAGGGCGAACCGCGGGATAAAGCTAGTCCATGAGTAAGCTTATATACTTTAAAAATACAAAGTATCTAAACGTAATTTTCTATTTCCACTATTTTCTGAAACATTGATGAAAGCATATCTATTCAGCGCTTTATATATTATAATATACACACATTTATTTTCGATAAATCCTCCGCATATTTACTCCAAAATAACACAAGCCAATATTTTTCCTTTTTATCGCCGCAAGACGCTCGGAGAAAACGGGGCTGGAGCAGCGGAAAAGGACGGAAGCCATAAGTTTCTCGCGCGCCCCTGAAAGTAGCTGTGTCCTTTCAGCGCTCTGACTCGACAAGTAACAAAGTGGAGAAACAAACACCAAATTGAACCGGTTTAGCGCGCTCATTCTATAAATTTTCTTGCACTTAATCTGCGTTTCAAATGATTATTGTGTCTCACTTAGAGATAAAACGCAGTGCTCAATTGCACGGAAGTCTGTGGTCGTTTATACCCGCAGATTACGTGCGGTTGAAATTGTTGAGTTAGGGCGTAGTGTTGGCGACAGTCTGTCGTATTTTATTATTCTATGAGATTGTCTAGCGAGTGCTGCATTTGACGGCTTATGGAAATAGTGGAAAAGTCTTGTAGCTATAAGTAGGTATGCTCAGAGATGTTCAGAGATTTTTTCAAGCATTAGCGGTAGATACTATTTGTTGGAGTGACAACCAAATATCTGAATGAAGATATCTTTAAAAACGCCCCGACAGAAAAAGTCCTTGATATCTGTTTTCTCGCCTCTACGTTGGGCTGGGAGTAGCCTAGTTGGTGAGCGCACGCCTCTTCCTCGAGAGGTCGTGGGTTCGAGACCTGGTATACGCACAATTTTTACTGACTTTAAAATCTCGGTTAATATTTGTGTGCAAAATTACAATGCACCTCGGTGAAGGAAAACACCGCGAGGAGACCTATACATTAACAATACGAAAGTGTTGTAGTATATAAAGGTTGACTGGAAGAGATTGCCTCCGGGAATAAGTCCGCCTTCTGCTAAGCAAATAAGTCTGTATTTATTTATTTATTTTATATAATCTAAGCAAAATAAATTTAAAAAAATAATATTTGCACATCCGCAACCGGCCTTATTTAGCAAAATTTTCTTGCCATTTGTTCTAGGAATTTAAAAGTTGGTGTGTTACGGGCTATTGACGAAAGTAAAGAATGAACCTTCAAAATTTAAACCCTTTCAGCCCAACCGTTGAGGAGTTGTGCGGACAAACACACAAACAGACACAGACAGACACCAAGAGTTGTTTGACCCTAGTAGAGTACTCTAGTTCTTATTCCCTTAAAAACTACTACAGCGGCTTACCGTGCAATAAGTATTGGTCCGATAAGTATGTTATAAATATGAAATTTTGTGAAACTACGAGTGTACATAACGCCCGGTTTCACTGACCGGTCCGCACTCCGGACCCCTCCTTCTGCTATGCATGTTTTAACTGTGTGTTGCTACGTCTTGTGCCTGGCCTGCGGTCCTCCTTTCCTCGGAAGTGCAGAATATGCAGACGGAGACTCTAGACTGTCATGCTTCACGTCCTTCAGTGAGAGCCCTTCGCAGTGAGCGTGTGCTCCTGATAACGAGTTCCACAGAAGAACTCGAAATGTCGAGCTGCACTGTGATTTGAGGAACTAGTCATACACCTAGAGTGCGACGAGCCGACTTCGCAGGGGGTTTCCTCACAGTGTTTTCTTTCACCGAGTGTCTGTAGCCATTTTAATGCAAATTCTAAAATTTTAAATATTTTGCTCCGAGCTGTGATCGAAGCCGCACCTACCACTTGAGAGGCGAGCTCTTGTCCACTGGGCTTATCTGACATTTTTTATTTTTATTTTTCAATTTCTTTTTGCTTTTACGTCGTGCATTTGCTTTGGTTTTATACATGTATTGTGTCTTTTTGAATTCTTCTTTTTGTTATGTCACCTAAATTTATTGTTCTTTTGCGTTATATTATAGTTATTAGGTCTTCATTTAAATATTTATTTTAGTTATATATAGTTTTAATTTTTAATTTAAGTTCAGCGTTGGTCAGGCGTGCCTACCCAACACATGCTGTGCCTAGTCCTTTTTTCTCTAATTGTTATTTTTTTATTGTGTCCACTTTATAAGTATTATTATGATAAAGTAAATCCATTTTTGCTTTACTTTTATTTTTTTACAATTCTGCTCAGTAATAATATTTTTTAGAAGTGCTTACAGAACACAACAAACTCCTATTCTATCGCATCTTAAGTCGATAATGTAATGCTATGCCTTGTCTAATATTTTCCGAAGCCTATCTTCGCCTTCCTCCCTTCCGAAATGACATTAATCTCGCATCTGGGAGCAACTTGCGGAGTGTTTCTTGAAATTTCCCATCATATCTTCCGCGCCAGTCTTACACCTGCTTCTCGCTTTTACGCGAATAGCGATATCCGTCCTGGAAACATTTCGGAGAGTTTGGGAACGTTGAAATGAGCGTGGGATATCTTGCGCGGGCGTAGGAACACTTGAATTTTAATTAAATGGACCTATTTTTAGATTTAAGATTTTAGTTGGCTAGTTTTGAGAATGAATTTGGGTCTCCAGTGTGTTTGTTTTACTCTTCTTAAAATGCGATATTTTTTGAATTACTTATTACTAAAATTGAATTCTCGTGAATTAATAGCCTAATTCGAGGAATAATGAAACAGATTTTCCAAAAATATGAAAGCTACTTGTACCAAAAACTGTTATTTGAATATTGTCGTGAATATAATATTCTGAGGAAGATTCTAGAAGACCACGTCATCGCGTATTATTGAAGGAGCAGACCGGCTGTGGAGGCAAGTTGGAGAGGAAGGTACGAATCGAATCTACAAAACCACGCTGCGTGTCACCTCCGAAGCTTTTACGATCTTAGACAAAATTAAAAATTTAAATAAAACCGACGACGTAACCGAAAAAGGATGAAATAAACTTTTAGAATACCCACGACTACCCAAAACAATTCTTCAGGGGCTACTATTGCCTGATTGATATAATCTACAATTTAGCATTTATTTGAAATTACGTGGGTTTCGAAAATGCTGATCGCTACGAAACACATAATGACTTTTATATTTTAATGAATAGGGAACATAGATGAAAATGGCAGGATACAACTGATTCACTTGGGTAGTCGGGGTTTCTCAAAATGTTAATTTAATCTACATATTTTCGAGTAGATCCGTCGTAAATAAAAAAAAATTAATTTAGATAATTTTTTTATTTTATTTTTTTATATATTTACTACGTTTCTGTCTAAATATCTGTCTATTTGTCTGTCGTTCCGTATGTTTGATGTCTTACAAATATCCTTTCCCTTCCATCGTCGGATGCTACTAAAAGCCCTATCAAAAAGCCCAAAATCTCAAGAAATTTACAAAAAATTACCAGTAAGTAGTCTTGTGCTTGGGACAACACCTAGTTGGAATATAGTACCCTTCACGTGTGCCTCATTTGTGTCACAATTGTGTTACACTTTTCCCCACCACCTCCCAACCCCCTCCGAAACTTCCGACACCTCCCCGCCCTATTTCCGCATCCGCCACCCCCCACTGCCATCGCCATCACTCGCCACCTCTGCCATGTTCCCTCCTCAGCCACTACCGACCCACTCCGTCAGTTGCCTCCCTTCCTGCCCCCATCCCTCTTCCGCCCCCTCTGCCAATACGCCCCCTACCGCTTCCTACGACACTTCCCGCTCCTCTCCCCTATCAACTCCTCCGCCTTCTGCCGTCCCGTCCGCTAACAAACGCCCCCTCCCCCATCTTCCGCACCCTCTAGCCTACTCCTACTCCGTCCGTCTCGTCACCATGCAAATATTTATTTCTTTAGTGCCTCCTCGAGCTCAAGCATCAGTTGGCGCCACTGTTTTCCCGCACCTCGGCAAGGCTTGCGATTGGACGACTTGTGTACCAGGCTCGTGGCGTGCTGCCGACTGCATAACAATTAATTTCGACCGATTTTAGCAAATATCTCGGAACTTAGAAACCTTAAAACTCCGCATTGACATTGGATCCTTATGTGTGTTCTATTGACTATGCCACGAAGAGTGTTCCAAGGAGCTTCATGATGAAAGCTCTCCATCTCCTTTCTATCATTCCTAAAAGCGCAAGCCGCACACTGAGGGATACCCCGAACTAAGGACACATCGATCCTGTAAATCCCTTATTTAAGGGTTGCCAACTTGTGGAATCTCTGTTTCTACATTACTTTTGAACGTGATGCGTGGATGAGCTATGCTGATGTGGTGGTGCATTGTAATTTTGTACACAAATTTTAACCGAGAATCTAAAATCCGGAAAAATTGTGCGCATAATAGGTATCGAACCCACGACCTCTCGGGTAAGAGGCGTGCGCTAACCAATCAGGCTACTCCGCAATGCCCGATGGCCAGATTGAGAACACATCGTCGACGTCGAACACACGTTTATCGTGTTGCAGTTTCCACAGTATTTTCATAAGAAAATTCAGAACAATTAGGACAACAAATTAAAGAAATCTCGGATGTGTTTTCTTTAATTCGTTGTCATGATTCTTCTGATTATTATATTCTCATAAAGTTTCAGTAAGTGACTTGCATGCATAGCAAGAAAAAAACGAAAAAAAAAATGCATTCCGCAGTATTATTCAGTGTACCTTGAAGGTACCTTTGTCCAATTTCATCACGATAACACAACAAAAACTAGCCACGTGTAAACTTCCTGTTTGCTACTAAACACGCGGGTTTATGTAGTATTTACATATACAAATGTGTGCATATTACCCTTACTTCTATAACGAAATTTTCCAAAATTTTCTTCCTATTCTAAAATAACTAGGTACCTTCTTTTGCAGCCATTTTATTCGACCCAATGCTGGGTACAGGCCTCTCTCATTTACATGATACGTCTAGGATTTTAGTCATACACTACAATACAATATACAATAGATACCTAGGTAATATAAAATTATCTCAATTTTGTAACTAAAATGGTCTTGTTTGTGTGTTTTAGATCAAAATAAATACCTAAGCAAAGTGGAAAACGTTGTTTATTTTATCGGGAATATCTTCGAATTCCCTCCAGTGCCTCGAAACTGTAAGCGCTGTAGGCGTTTTCGTTACAAACAATCAATCACTCAATATCCTGGTGGCTTATTCCTTTATACGTGCTCTCACAAGACATATCCTGTTTCGACGTTGAGCATGTAAGCTGTATAATTACTTGCTAATTTAAGCATATATAAAGCTTGAAAATATAATTTACACACTAATAACTATAAAATATAATTTACATACTAATAAGCGTCGTTGGCTCAGTGCTTGCGGTATTCTGTATTCAATTACCGAAGTTAAGCACTGCCGAGCTCGGTCAGATCTTGGATGGGTGACCGCTTGACCGTTGACGCTGGTCGTGGTTTGGATTCCACGTAAAACTGTAGGTCCCTTCCCTCTCCGTACATGGTGGTAGGGTGAAAACCCGCCCGGGTTGGTACCACCGCACTGAATGAAGGTCGGTCGAAGCGGCTATGAAACATACTTCGTGTTTTTCGTCCAGTTCAGTTTAGCCGGATTAAATTGAGGGAAGTGCTTACATGACACCACTTACATAACTCACCAAGGTGCTTACTGACATCACTGATACCAGAAGAACTGGTGCATTAAGTGATATAGCCATCCGTAACAGTTTCCATAAAAAAAATGCCAAGCCTATGTAGTTTTGTGATATGTATTTTTTAAATTAATAGTCGGTCAACGTTTAACTCCAGTCCTTTACATTATCGACGAAGCCGAAAACAGCGCGTGGTCGAACTCTAATTCTGTTTGAAAGTGGTGACGTTAGTAACATAAAAATATATCCACAGGCAGCTTATTCCACATTTTTGACATCCGGATTAGGTATGATTTTTTCGAAATAATTGTCTGTATATTCCTGTATAACATCGACGATAAATATAAAGACTGCTCCTATGACGGATGGATGTATGTTATAAAGAAGAATTGGAGATCAAGCGGTGGATCCAATTCGAGCAGTGATAATAATGTTATTAAAGTGTTTTGCAGTCGCACACTGTAAGAAAATCTGTAAGTATGTACATAGTCTCAATTTAGGGTTTTTACAACTGAAATCTGACTACCCAAAAAAAAACTATTTAGCGTCGTAATGCGAATGCTGGAAGGGCAGCTCACACACGATGTCGGCATTATCTAGATTTTTTTTATTTCTTCTAAGAGAGCACACCATGTGTTAACAGTTAACATGTGAACTATGACGATTTCTGTAGGAAATTTTGAAAAATTCCGGCTCTTCTCGCGGCTACTATATTGGATTGTCAACGTTTCGAACGTCCTGTTCATGGGCACGGAGACTTCCGCTAGCTACGAGGCTAGCAAACGTACTGACTCGTAGGCAGCGGACGCCTCCGAGACCATGAACAGGACGCTCTGTTCGAAACGTCGGACAATCGGATAAAGTCCTCGCGAGAAGAGCCGGATGTTTTCAAAATGTTATTCAGAGACCGCGGTAATTTAAAAAGTACGCTTTCTGTGGGTTTACTTCCCAGCGTGCCTCGGCGCAAACATCCGTAAACAGCTTCTCTTCAAAAAAATTCAGAGGATGACCAACGCAGGTTGTAATCATTTAAAGAAAGGGCGTAAATAAAATTAAAAATATTTAATAAAACAATATTCAAGAAGCATAATGAAAATTCATAAAATCTGATTTATCAGTAAGTGATCTATATCAGGATCGTGGCACGTGGAGATCCGTTTTCTCTGCCTATCCCACTTTGAAACAGGCGTGATGCTATGTATCTATGAAAATTTAATGAATTAATTCATTTATTTAAGATCGTGACAAACGCTGATTGCATTCATCTCAAGAAGGCTCGTAAATAAAATATGAAATAATTAATAACTCACATTTATTAATTATATCATATTTAATAAATATGAAATACATATACAATATGAACATTTCAAGAAGAATAATAATAATTCAGAAAAGCGAATATATCGGTAGGTGATCTATCTGTATTATGATATATTCTATTTCCGTCTGTGCCATTCTGATTGAGCAATAATTTAGAAAGAATACGAAAATCGTAACATTTTAGAAATTATAGCTCAATCGGAGTGGCACAGACTAACATGCAATATCTCATATTACAGATAGATCAACTAGTGATAATTTCGCTTTTCTTAATTTTCATTATACTTCTTGAACTTCGCATTATGAATTACTTAATGTTTTATTTACGCTCCTTCTTGATGTGAGCATAATCAGTTCTTTAACATTTTGAAAACTTCAGGCTCTTCACGAATTTAACTGATTGTTCCGACATTACGACTATACTATACGAAGCAAGAATATAATCTGCATTCAAGAAGGCAGCCATAGCTGTCATTAGGGGTGAGCGATACGAATATTTTAAAATATCGCCTGTCACCTGTATGAATATTTTTAAATATTGATGGCAGTTACGTGGGACAAAATATATATTGAATATTTATATTGAAAGATATCTCACGAGTACCTACCTAGGTAATAATGCACCAAATCTGAGAAATGTTGACACACTTCGCTGCATTTTGGTGATTTATTTTTTTTCAACGCTCCCAGCACTCGGCAACACGAATTTATCGTTTGCCCGGGACGCAACAGACTCATCGTCCCACCTGGCGGGGGGACTTCTTAAACTTCGCTTTCCTGTCCAAGGACACTAGTGTACGGCAATCAATTATTTTAAACAAAATAATAAGTGACCTTTTAAAAAACTTCCGGCTCCTCTCGCGGCGACTTTATCGGATTGTTCCCACGTTTCGAACAGAGCGCCCTGTTCATGGTCACGCAGACCTCTGCCAGCTATGAGCTCAGCAAACATACTGAGTCAGTTGATCAGTATACGTGGAGCTGGAGACTCTGGTGGGCTGCAGCAAGAACTTTATCATCTTTATGATCATCAAGCACATCTGGAATGGTCCATTCCCTCACATTGGGGACAAGTAACAGATCCTCTAGTTCCCCACCGGTTCCGACAGAATTCTCATCGGCAGTGTCAGTCTTCTCTGGGTGATGATCGCGGGGAACGACCCGGCTACGTCCACATTCACACCGCTCAAACCTTCTTCAACGTTCTATTGCTGCCCGAATAAAATAGTAAAGAGAAGCTGAGCTCTCTGAGAAGCAGTAATGAGGAAATCAGCTAACGAAGACAATATTCTACTTTAAAGACTTCGGAATGTTGTAGGCTTCGATCCTCCAGTTAGTTATTTTGATTATTTGATTTCTGATGTACTGAGAATGACATTATATATACACACATATTCTATTTAAAAAAATATTTAGCATTTTTCTAATTTAAACTTTAAAGAGGAAAAAACTATCGTCAAACATGATTTACGCGCTTAAAACCTAAATATAATAAATCCTAAAGAATCTACTCCACAGACGAACTGGAGTCAGACGAAGTAGGAAAGTAAAGACATTTTCACACTGCGCGATATTTCACAAGCTCTGACCCACTATAAATCAGATCAGTCTCTTCATTTAAATGTTTCTTTCTTTTTATTATTTTCGGGCAGTGGAATTTCTCATCGAGAAACAAAAGAACGAGCACACCGCCTAGAATAATGACGGCGCGTGAGTAGGATCCGTATGCACGGTAGAATTGTACTAATTAGATTCAAAGGTTTCATTTATTTATAGACACTATTTTTTATACCTACTCACATATAACATTAATTGTGTGTGGGAAATCCATTAAGATTTAATAAGTAGTGAGAAAATGACTGGTGTATTCGTGGACTTCTCTAAGGCCTTTGACCTAGTCGATCATGGAATTATTCTAGAGAAAACGTAACTATGTGGGTATGGTGTACAGGGAAGGACGTTGGAGTGGTTCCGATAATACCTGACAAAATGAAATTTCCAGGTCCACACCACGCATACAGACATTAAATAGCATTGTTACCTCTGAAAACTACGAGATAGATTTCGGAGCACTACAAGGTTCGATCCTAGCACCTTTTATATTTATACTGTTCATTAGGGATTTTGCTAATTACCGACCAATTGCCACACTATCATATCTCAGTACTTCACGCCAATGATTCAAATGTCATAACAGATCTAGTCGAAAAGGTAACATTAATGGCATCGTAACATTAATTGGTAGAGAAATAAAGGATTTGTTTTGATTTGATTTGATCATACTTTCCGTCTCTCGTTAACACACTTCCCAGATACTCATTCACTAGTTTTTATTCTCTTATTCTTACGTTGTGACTTCATGTGTACATCATCTATCTAAATAGGAAATGAAAAAAACTACATTACTAATACAAAGCTAATCGACCTATCGTCTCTATCGAGTCGCAGGCCGCGAATCCGGGAACGGCGTGCATGCAAATCTGAGAATTC
>WYDE02196796.1:0-10551 GCA_009867175.2 Adela reaumurella | reverse complement strand
GCACTGACATGGCACCTAGTTCACCCGGTGTTATGGGCTCACATCTCGGATTGTAGGTGATGTAGCCAATCCATGTCGGTTTCAATAAAAAAAAAAAACGTAGGAAACCTATGACGAAAGGTTAAAACAAGAAGAAATGTTGCAAGCGCGATCGGTTAAGCAGATCCATCCCACCATTATTATTCCAGAATTCCTTAGTTTTGACATAACAGATGGGCAGATCACGACGAGACATTTATGTGAGTACTAACACAACGACAGGTTTAGACCAGTGGTTTTCGAGATATAACCAACAAAACACATGCAGATTTCGTAAAATGTATTTCCATATCTACTATTATTATTGAACGGAAGACGCCAAAGTAGCCGAAAGATATTCTCAAAGAATATATATTAAACGTTTAAATCCTTGAATGAGCGAAATTCTACATAGTTTACATAAAGTAATCTTACGTAGGGTTCACACAGCCACCCCAAGTGTCTCTAAAGGAACTTCCCTGCCCACCCAAGTAACTGCCGCTACACCCAACCCTCATACTATCACAAGTGATAAAGTTAAAACAATCTAAAACAGTGATTCGTTTCGAACCCTTCTCGAATACATCTTCTTTAAAACGATAGTACCTACGTGTCTCCCTTGGCGAGCTCCGAACACAGCCATCAGAGGGGCGTTCGATAAAAATCGCGTTTTCCCCTAGCATGGACCCTATTCTTAGCCAAAGCACAGCGTAAGTAAGAAAAGTGCTAAGTAGATGTTACCCGTGAGGTTTCTTTTAGTTGGGCAAAACCTAGTACTACACTAGAGTAAAAAAACTTTTGATGACTGTTTGTTTGTATTTTTGTAAGCACTTGAAATTTTGTAAGTTCATTCCTAATACAAAACTCACCACACAAAAATTTTCAATCTATGCTAGAATACTTTTTAAATTACCGCGGTCGCTTAACAACATTTTGAAAACTTCCGGCTCTTCTCGCGGCGACTTAATCCAGTGCGTTTGCTAAGCTCGTAGCAAGCGGACGTCTCCGTGACCATGAACAGGACGCTCTGTTCGAAACGTCGGACATTCCGATAAAGTCACCGCGAGAAAGGCCGGATTAAAAATGTTAACCATGCTAAAGGAACTCGCAATAAACTGTAATGAATATATTTCAACATCCACTCCTCCTAAACGGTTTTGATAATCGTACTGAAATTTTGAATGTCCATTCTATATGCCAATAGCACGCTCTACACCAATTTTCAACTTGATAGAAAAACATATATTACTGTTATTCCTTTGTATATACTATGCTGTAGCGTTCTTTTGGTACTGATTGCGCTGTCCAACCCCTCACCCCTCGCAGACGCGGAGAAAAGAGGTCAGTTTGTATTCATGTGCAGTCAGCGATATGTCAACAACGCTCACGTCGACTGATTTTAAATTATGTTTGTGATACATGAAATAAATATTTAAAATTGTTTATTTACGTAAATGCTTAAATATTTATTATAATTAATACAATTACTTTTGTATTATTAGGTATTTACTTTAATAACCATGAGAATTGGAAAAGAACGCGAGCTGCATGTGTTCAGCAGTGGACGAATAGACGCTTAAATTATGATGATTTGCTTGTAACAAAAGGTTCGAAAGTACAGAATGGGTGGACTTTGAAAAAGAAAACATCCATTATTGTTAATTTATTCTTTGGCATTATTTTATAATTTACTGTAAAAATATCTAGCGCTGTTTACTGTTCTTTTTTTTTTATATTGAAACAGGACACATGGCAAGCGCCAGACTAACACTAAGCCCGTGCATTCGGAAATTTTTGGGAGCTGCGTTTGCCATGTCGGCAAACTTGGTGCACTTTGACATTGAGTTTTAAGGAACTTGGGCTGCATATTTTGGGAAAGGATACAGATGGGGTCCATTCCAAAGGTTTCCATTCCAGTAAATTTGCAGGTTTTACAGGACCGATTTATCCTAAGCAAGAGAATATCGACAGCGTCTGTATGCATTCCCAACGTGCTGCGCGTGAAGCGATGGTAGAATGGGAAAGAAAAGAATCGCATCTAGTGTATTTATGGTGCATAAAAATCCCGTATAATAATCATGACTTAAAACTATATTTATAACTAAAAAGTATACATATGTATTAGGTGTGTAGATATAGAAAAGAGAGTACAACAATAAAATCTTATTTTTAACCTCATTTAAGAAAGAGTTTTTTTGCATATTAATAAAAAATATTAGATTAAAACTAAATACGTACATACTTACACCTATTTGTCTCTCTGTGCAACGAAGAACGGCGTGAAAGTGTGCATTATGACGTACCTGAAAAAATAGAAAACATAATTCAATATAAAATCTAATCACGTGGGTAAGAATTAATGTTAATGTAACGCAAATATTTTTCATTATATACAAGAAAAATCATAGGAATCAATTCATGATACTCTTACTTACTCTTAAATATGTCGTGTTTTAGTAAAATTATCAATGTTTGATTCAGTGTTTATGAAATGCGACTGAAGGTCGATTATCCTAATTTAAAAAGACGCCGTGTTTACATCATGCTTACACATGATACAGCGATTTTAGATAGAGTCAGCACAGATAGTTTGGAAGACCTGAACTGTCTTTTCAAAAAACAGGACATGTAATAATTTAAAAACATTAATAAATTGTAGTTATTACGAAATATTTTAAGTAAATTACAGTCTAATATCATATTAACAAGCAATTTCAGCAATAATTAATATAAAAACTGTTAAAAAGAAATCCATCACAGGTTCACATTGCGAAAAAAATTAATATTTTCGTATTTTCCATTATTATGTTTGACTTATTTTTTTTATAGTAATTCATTTGTAGAATGAAATTTTTCTTCACAAGTATTTTAGGTTTTCCTATCTTTTACCATTCTGGTATGTTAATATTTTTTTTTATGGAAAGCGCCAAATATGAAGCACGTCAGAATAACGCATAGGAGTAGCTCACTTTTACCCACAGGTATTAGAATATTTATGGCGGCTGCGAATAGCACGTCGGCTGGCAAGGTGCGCCTTCACATTGTGTTTTAAGGAACCCATACTGAACATTGGCGGGAAGGATGTAGGGGGCAGTGCATTCCACTGTTCCTTATTGGGAGGATTTCGACAGTGTGTGCATGCATTTGCAGCCTGTTGGTTGGTGGAATGGTTTTATGGTATACATAACTTCATAAGAGCCAGAGAGTTACAAACAAAGACTCGCATTCACAATCTCGACGCTGCAGCGCTGCTCTCTAAATAGAGTCAACATATCGTGCGTATTCCGTCGCTACAGCTGCTTGCGGCCGGTTTAATTTTAAATCTAGCGAACATAATTTGTGATTCACTTGTTTCTTCCTTTTTGCTTCTGCTTCTCGTTGTCTGACCAACAAATGGTTACAATTAAGGCCATTGTACGCCGAAAGCAATCCAAGTTTCGTTGTCGTATCCTCTTAAAATATTCAAATAAAATGATTATGGTACTTTTCATACAGGACTGCCTAATAGTTTTATGCCATTTACATATTTCGTTCCAACATTACTTTAATAAATTGAAATTAGGAGTACTAAAACAAGCGAAAGGTTATCGCATTGCAAAAAAATTCAGTTAATTAATTGTTTTGATTTTATTGACATGAACATTTCTTTTTTGGGAGGAATTATTGAAAGGAATTTTAAATCTATACCAAACCGAATCGACTTACGGTATTCGAATTAATTATTTATTAGACTTATGTGGTAGGGTTAAACCCACCCGGGTTGGTAACACCGCACTGAATGAAGGTCGGTCGAAGAGTATGAAACATAGTTCGTGTTTCCGTCCAGTTCAGTGTAGCCGGCTGGAATTGAGGGAAGCGCTGATATGGCACCTACATAATTCACCAAGATGTTTAGGCTGACATCACTGGTACCAGAAAACTGGTGAATTAGCTGATGTAGCCATCCGTAACAGTTTCAATAAAAAAAATAATGTGAAAAAATATCTCCAGGTTGGTCGATTTATTGGCTGAGCGAAGTGAAGCCTACTACTCGATTTGGGTCAAAAAACTTTTGGTGTATGTCTTTTTGTTGGTTTGACCACACAACTCCTCTTAAACGTTTCGGCCGATCGGACTGAAATTTTGTATGTTCATTATGTATGTCAATAGCTCGCCACACACCAATTTTCAACTTCCTAGAAGAACTGGCAAGAAACTTCTCTGGAAAATTTTCAACGTCGATCCCGAGTATCGCGGAGCCTGTTACAACAAGACTGGCGTACATGTACCTTGTTTGGAAGACTATTTCATCTTCAGACGCTTTTCATTCTATTCAGCTCAGATCAGAACCTGGGCTGAATATAGAAAAACGTTTCAATAATATGACCACAAACAATTTTACAACATCCGCATTCAATTTCAGACTGAAATTGAACACACACTAATATTTTCAGCCCCTCGATACTGGACACAGTAAAGAAGACAATCAGTATGGAACAATCTACATGCTAAGCTCCAGCTAACGCGCAGTTCGAAAGTACCTTATTGTATTAAGAGAGTTAAGGGTATTTTTATCTGAGATATTGATTTTCATTAAAAACAAAACAGCTCCATTACAAAGTATATTATGTTATAAATCAAAATCTCAATTGAAATGATTTTTTCTATAAAGTGCATAAATTTTATACAAATTTTGAATTATGACTGTTACGTAAATTTCGTGAAATTTTAAAAATATGGGTGTTTCTGTAGTACATTAATTATCTAAAACTTTGGGTCTGAGTGACTCGTTGCGAGTACATACAACAAACAAATGATGACGTCTTCGTGTTAATCACACACAGAGCTATTTTCTGTATGATCTGAAGCCGAATGTATAAGCAGTTTTATAATAGTCGCTGCGGTGTAGAAACATACCGTGGGGAGACACTTCCCATCACCTAACTAGGTGGTAGGGTTCACCCGCCCGGGTAGGTAGACTGTGCCAACCACCGCACTGAATGCAAGACTGTTGAAACAACTACATATATAGTACGTGCTTTCCATCTAGTTCAGTGTAGCCAGACCGAAAAAGGGATGTACCCTGTATAGGCACCGTTACTTCGTTAGGTTTTATGTTACTTATTCTCACAAACGGTTCACGATTGTATGACATAAGGGGTGTGAGCCAATCATGATGGGATGAAACCATAAAAAATAATTTAAATTTGGACGTATTTATTTGACCTACTGTAGTTTGCATCTACTCTCGGACTGAACCAGGTGCTCCGAAGCACGTACGAACGCCCCGGATTTCTGCGAACGAAGCTGTACAGTCAGCGAAATGTGTGCGTGGCCGTCCTCTCCTCGCACAAGGGGCAAGTTATTCCTCTAACTCAGAGGCTTCCAAACTTATTTGGTCTGGCGCCCACGTTTTAAAAAAAAAAATTATCAACGCCGAGTCATCTGAATATAGATTACAGTTGTGAAAAGAAAAATAATTGTTGGTCTTATGTAAAAGCATAAATTAAATGAAACAACATCCACAAAATATGAAAGCATCGATTGACAGGGAGAAAGAATGTTCTTGAATAAAAAAAAAACGGCCGTCTCGGACCTACGACAAAAATGGGTGAGACCAATAGAATGTAACGATCTCAATCGGTCAATTTTATAGAGCCGGAACCAAACCAATAGGAAGAACGACAACTTTATTAACACGTTGCCAACAGCGACCACCTCTGGGTCCTAAGAGTCGAACCGTCTCATGACGTTTTAACTTACGACGCCATACTGATGGTAAGGAAAAGCTGGCTTCTAAAAAGCTGGGCGCACTTAATAAAGTGCGACGGAACTTCAAGCCGGACAAAAGGCTGCTTTTGTATAAATCACAGGTTAGATCCTGCATAGAGTACTGTTCGCATCTGTAGGATGGCTCACTCAAATATCATCTTGCACCGCTGGACTCGATACATCGTCGGGCCTTGGGACAAGTGGACGAGCCTGAAGTGTATCGCGATCTATTACCAGTGCAACATCGTAGAGTCGTCGGCTCCCTAAGAGTGCTCTAACGCTTATTCCACGGGGAGTGGCCGGAGTAGCTGTTTAACGCGATCCCGCCGTCCCCTTTTCACCTCCGCACTACACGTACTGGGCAGGGATTGCATTCCTACATGATGAACCTGCCACGGATTCGTACCAACCGGTCCTGTAGTTCTTTCATCTATAGAACCGGTAAACTCTGGAACGCTCTACTGCCCACCTATTTCCCTCCGTGTATAGTCTCAATAGTTCTTCAAGAGGAGCGTGAATAGGTACCTGTCAGGCTGGCATGGCATTCGAAACCCCCGCAAAAAACCGAATGTCCATGGGCGTTGTTAGTCACCGTCTGGGTGGCTCGGCGCCATATATCGCGTTCTCAAAAAAAATAAGATGGCGCTACTAATAGAGGGGTACTGCAGTATATGAATAGTTTTGCTATTTGTATAAGTACTGAAAATACTGAACGAGAGAAATGAACCGAAACATGGGCGAGCGGCTGCGAAAATGGGGCGTGACTGCATGACGCCACCGTCAATTCATAAGAGCCGATTTTACCCCCAAGTCGCACCATTAGATGTTTCACATCAATGTCATTAATATTTACTGAAATCTATAATAGGAACCTTGAAAACTAATAAATTGTAGCTTTCAGATGGCTACTTGAGCTGATAATTTCCGAAATTTAATAAAATCTATATTTCAATACACAGATATAGGTAATATAACCAGCTACCAGTGCATATCATTCCAGCGCCCCCCATCCAGGGAGAGGAATCGCTCACTTTGGGAACCACTTCTCTAACCGTTTCCAGGTTCAAATCAAATTGAATATGAGCGTGACCTGGCGGTATAAGACTAGACTTCTCGCTCTGAGGTCATGGTTCGGAAACCAAAACAAAAAATATTTATAACTTTAGAATTGGTTAAATTTTTTTTTATTTGTTTATGGAAAGCGCGACGTGTTAGTTCTCGTGCTTGTCGTGCTGCTAGGCTGGCGGGGCCGGTATCGTGTTTCGTACGTGATGCATTTTATATTACGTGCTAGAACACATCACGAATTCTTCGTGACTATTTCGTAGAAAAAAAAACATCCACACTAGTAATGCCTCTGGAAAAGCCCGACGGAGCCCTTTCGGAGGAATTTCGAACTTATGGGGTGATGCAAATACCGCTAGACCTGCTAGATTCTGACCTCCTAGATGTACCTCTATTTTGTGTTTGAAGGGTACCTAGAGTGCATTCCACAGGATGGCGACCTATGAAGGATTTACGACATCGGCACACACTAGGTGGTGGTCATATGCACTTCCACGCATTTACATAGCTGGCAAAAACAAAGCATTTAAGCACAACTAAATATGGGCCCCGGGCATGGGCTGTTGGGGTTGTGTGTGGTCCCAAACCCGGTATCAGTGAAGGTTTCATCCCGGGCGTCCGGCTTCGGCCGGGGGTTCCTTAGTTGGTGTACTGGGACGGCTTGGATCGGCCGAGGGAGGGCTTCAGTCTTCAGTCCAATAGTGGATTTTTTTTTTTTTGAAATCCGGATGGAGGCCGGTAAGCAGCTATGGAGCCTCGATCAGCGATAATGATCACTACAGGCCTAAGGGACATATGGAACCAAGCTAGTGCAGTTGTAGACGGCCTGATGTTACAGGCTCACGCTTGGTGCAGAGGGACGTCTATAAACACATATTAATGAACAAAGGTATGAAGTTTGTCCTTAGTGGGGGGATATAAAATAAATAAATATAGACTTTTATGCTTAGCAGAAGGACTTAATGCCGGAGGCAATATCATCCAGTCACCTCTTATGTCAAAGTCGTGGGTTCGATCTGATCCACCTGGATTGGTGAAAAGCTTTTTTTTTATATTAAACTGGCATGCGTGGCTGTATCTATACTTGTGAATGCAAGATACACCCAATTTATTATTATTAGTGAGAGAGTGTGGGCCGGTGCTTAAAAGAATGACCCCACTGCATCTCTTCCCATGCATGTAGTAAAAGGCGACTAAGGGATAAATAAATATAGACTTTTCTGCTTAACAGAAGGCGGACTTATTGCCTGAGGCAATCTCTTCCAGTCAACCTTTATACACTACAGCACATTCGTATTGTTAGTGTAGGATAAGGACATGATGCCGTGCTAAAGGGCGACAGGCTCGACACCTCTCACCTTGGCACGGTAATTCTACCCATTCATTCAGTAGGTGGGTCTTCATGCCTTACGTGCTGCTTGATATCTTGTCCGAATACCTTGCGAAATGTGGTGGTCGGTGTTGTGCGGTAATTTACTGGAGTTCTTGCTGCACATCACCGATTGCTCAGCTTACCCCGATTATCGGGATTCAGCGTGAGTGATATGTATGTATGTATGTACAGATCACAGGCAGATCTATCCATTGATACATGCATATATTATAAGTGAAGTGTTTGATTCCCATGAAATCAGAGCACATTCCGCGAATCCATCTTGGCCAGGGCTACGTCACGTTTGCGATAAAAATACAGACAGAGTCGTCATTGCTAGAACCGTTGACCCACATTCCGCGTTCAAACACGCGTCGCTCTATCTCGCTCGCACACAACGCGCGTCATGCATTATTGACTTTGCTAGGGACAAATCCATCCACACTATACCATTGGCCATTATCTCCATGACCACAAACTGGCGTGCTCGCGCGCAGGCCAACAACGCAAATAGTCTGATAGTATCACGCGTGTCGTGCGATTGGTCTGGTGCACTGATAATGTTCTGTCACGCAAGTTGTTTGCAAACATGATAGAGTGACGTCAGGGTGACCACATCTAAAATGGAAAAACGACTTCAGTATCCTCTAAAAACTACCAACAACTACAGATTAAACCGGTTTTCTCTTCGTTCTGATTTCTAGCATAGACAAAAAGGGTTGCCATATGCTTATCAGCGTCGTTGGCTCAGTGGTAGCCGTATTCTGTATTCGATTACCGAAGTTAAGTAATGCTGAGCGAGGTCAGGACTTGGATGGGTAACCGCTTGACCGTTGACGTTGGTCGTGGTTCGGATTCCACGTTAAACTGTAGGTCCCTTCCCTTTCCATTCATGGTGGTAGGGTTAAATCCGCCCGGGTTGGTACCACCGCACTGAATGAAGGTCGGTCGAAGCGGCTATGAAATGTACTTCGTGTTTTCCGTCCAGTTAAGTGTAGCCGGCTGGAATTGAGGGAAGTGCTGATATGGCACCTACCTGCATAATTCACCAAGGTGTTTAGGCTGTCATCACTACGGTACCAGAAAAACTGGTGCATTAGGGGATGTAGCCATCCGTGTCAGTTTCAATAAAAAAAACATACATACCATCACGCCTCTTCCCAGGAGGGGTAGGCAGAATCAATTGAGCGCCATTTGACACTTTCCTTACATACAACCTTTGCTTCTTCCACCGTCATACATCGCTTTATGCATGCACAACGGTTACGGGTGCTGCGCACTTGCCCCCTTCCTTAAAAGGTTACCTAAATAGGTAACCTTTGACCAAATGGTCATTGTATGTTCGCCTAGGGCGGTTCCTGATCAAATCGGTACCGCCCTCCCTTCCACATTCGCATCTTATAAAAGATCTTATATCATATGGCTAAATAGGCTGGACTACATCGAAACAGAGCGGTCATTGGAAATTTTAAGATAATTCTTATTTTGTCAAATGTGGAATTTTTTTTTACTTATTGAATTATTTAATCATGTTTTTCTTACCTATACTAAATTATTATTACTATGTTACAATATTATATCATTTAATGTAGACGGGCGCAACTGTAAAAATAATTGTTATGGATAATCTCCTGCAAGACAAAATAATCTAGTGCAGGAGAACCGATATGCTTTTTCTCATTTGCCATAATATGATAAATAATTAAATTTTCATTTTCATTTTTCATATTAAATTCAATAATGTGTAATTTTTTTGTGCGTTATAAAAATATACAAATTTCACATCCAGACAGACAGACATCGGGCGATCCCATCTCTTTTATAAATTTTGCCACGGAATTCTAAAAAATATTTGAAGTTACAATCGACAGCATTGATCAAAGCTTTCATCGAACAGAAGCTCTTTACATACATACATATCGCTCACGCTGAATCCCGACAATCGGGGTAAGCAGAGCAATCGGTCTTGTGCTGCAAGAACTCCGGTAAATTACAGCTCAACACCGACCACCACATTTCGCAAGGTATTCGGACAAGACATCAAGCATGACTCGGTGGAAGTACCGTGCCAAGGTGAGAGGTGGCGAGCCTGTCGCCCTTTATAGCTCAGCATCTTGTTCTTTTCCCTTAGTCGCCTTTTACGACAAGCATGGGAAGAGATGCAGTGTGGTCATTCTTTTAAGTACCGGCCCCACACGGTACATAAAATATCTTATATTAACTTAAATTTAATAATGTGTGATTTAAAGGATATGAAGACACGACAAACGTTTCGTCCAGGAGGTTGTGAGGACTCTTCAGGCGCAGCTTTGATACACAACCTCCCGCTGCGCGACGCGACGCAA
>WYDE02196785.1:0-10551 GCA_009867175.2 Adela reaumurella | reverse complement strand
ACCGAATGTCCATGGGCGTCGTTAGTCTCCTTCCGGGTGGCTCGGCGCCATATGTCGCGCTCTCAATAAAAAAAAATATCAGCCTGGCGATACAGAGGGGGAACGCGGCAAGTGTCATGGGGACGTTCCCGGCTTTGACCGGCATGAGCGAAATTTTCTATATAACAAGTTGATAATTTCGGTCATGCCTTCTGGAGTCCGGTCGTCCCCTGGTCCTTCCCGCTGGTCCTCGCCCGAGCCTCCTCCTTCTCTCTAGTATTTACATTAGTGTTTTTTTTCTGTTTTTTTTATGGTTTTATGGTTTTTATTTTAGGTTTATTTAGATTAATTTTATTTAGCTTAGTTCTGATTTTGTGTTAGTTTAATTGTTTTTAATTATGTAACATTTTAATTGTGCTTTAATAAATGCTAAATTATAGTTTAAATTATACTTAAAAGCATGCCAACTTAATCTCCCTGAACCGAATAACCTGGCTCGATGGGGGAAATCTAGAAATAATGTATGTCCATCGTGGAAGGAGTTAATAGACACGGCCAAGCATTTGCTATTTGGATGCAAAATACTACTGCGGAGAGGCCAATATTCCTAACGTCATGATAATGTCCCCCAAATCACCAGAGCGGCCATCAATCAGCCTATCCATTGCACGGACTAGGAAGGGATAAACCAGTAGTGGCTTCCAGAGCATCAAATTTATGTCAATGGGCCACTAAGCTGCCCAAGGATAGGACAAACCCTTCCTCAATTTTGTGAGCAGCAAAGGACTAGCAATTTTTGATGGATACACGTGAGAAGCATTGCCAATTGCCAAAGCCACTATGCTTGTTGTGGTGGTTGAACTTACAGTGCCATCGGAAACTAACATTCCGAAAGAACATAACTTTAAAGTACTTTAACTTGGTAGACCGGATAGTGAGAAATTGTTTCAAGACTGATCTCTTCGCTGTGGAAGTCAGAGCAAGACCACTACTAGCGAAGTCACTCTATAGTCTTTTTAAAAATCAAGGCCTGCAAAGATCGACGTTAAGCTCAAACATGAACAGGGCTTCTAAAGAGTCACTGGAGGCATCCTACAGCATATGGATAGGTAGAGAAAGGGTGGTTGAGGGGGTACCAGCAATAATAATTCTCCATGTATTAGTTATAGCAGACTTTATGACGAGGGCTTGCATCGAGCCCGGTTGCGGTGGTCACCCTACCTCGATGGACACCCTTTTCTACTGCCAATGGGTCCGGATATGTTAGGTGAAGCCATTGAGTGCTTAGTTCAACACCTTCGTATTCAATTAATTTTATATTTTAATATGTTGATCAAGTAAATTAGGTAATTTGAGAAATATTCTCTGGGGTATTTATTGTTTTTTTTTGTGACGGTTATTATGAAATATTTGCAAGAGTATTCTATGAATTCTGTATTTTAAAATTATGACCAACTGCCTTTTTTTTCATAGAAAAATTTAAGTACCGAGAATTAATTTGTTTATTTTTTTCTGCACGTAAGTAATATAAAATTTGGAAAAGCAAGTAGGTACATATCCCAAGTCCGTTCTTGGATATCCCTCTATCCTCAACTCATTTTTTTTTAAAGAAGTCGGTTCCACGGTTTTGTGTTTATACGTCACAAAGGTTTTGCTCTTTATGGGTGACCGTTTGACCGTTGATGCATACCGTGGTTCGGATTCCACGTTAAACTGTAGGTCCCTTCCCTCTCCTAACATGGTGGTAGGGTTAAACCTGCCCGGGTTGGTACCACCGCACTGAATGAAGGACGGTCGAAGCGGCTTTGAAACATAGTTCTTGTTTTCTGTCCAGTTCAGTGTAGCCGGCTGGAATTGAGGGAAGTGCTGACATTGCACTACCTACATAACTCACCAAGGTGTTTAGGCTGACATCATTGGCACCAGAAAAATGGTGCATTAGGTGATGTAGCCTTCCGTATCAGTATAAATAAAATTTTAAAAAAACCTAGGTCTAGGCGAAGATCGTAATATTGTAAGTTTGCGACAAAGGCACCCTTTTAATTGTTCTCCCTCTCTGTTATGCATGGAACAACTTACGATATAGGTACTGAGTGTAAGTGGTTGTTTAGTTAGGGGTTAGGGGGTCAGTAAACTGGTGCAGCCAAGCGGCGGCGCGGCGCATTCACATATTGATTGATGCACCCACCGCGCGGTGCACCTTGCGCATTCCTTTCCAAGCCTAACCTAGCCGACGAGATAGACGCACCGCACCACACACGTTCACTTGCATAGTTCATGCATCAACCATCAACTAGGGGCGGAATCGGGGTTATTTTGCGGGAGGGTGGGACATAGAGTGGGTCGTTCTCGTAGGGACATGAAATATGTCTTGGAGGAGAAATATGTAGTAGCGACTTATCAAGGTATATTGTATAAAGCTCTGTCACACGAGTATTCTCGAAGTTGCTTTTATAGAAGCGTTTGGGGCTATTCTTGATCGGCAGCGATCACTTGTTTGCCTATTTCGTGTTGAAATAACCCCGAACACCATTGGCAGCTTATAGGCAAGCTAAGCTGTGGTGTTGCAAGCAGCTGGCAGACAGCTGTTTGTGGGTGTGGTGTGTGTGACTGTTGGGTTGTGGGTGCGAAAGAGCCGCGCACACGGGTGGTGCCCCCCCCCCCATGCGGCCAACGCGCTCCGGTTCTATCTAACTTCACGTCCGCGCGTCCGTCCGGCCAGTCAGGCAGAGGCAGCATGCATGTTCGCATCAGTTCAGTCATCAGTCCATATAAAGGCAACATTACACGAGCATCGCAGTGAAAGTGCGCCGAGTTTCATCGCACCAGAGTGTGTCGCTCCTGGGCATAGATTCTGAACGCGGCGTGACGATGGGCGAAGCGTTTTTATGTATGAAGTTACTTCGTCTCGCTTTCAAAATTATATACATAAAAATGTTACGCCCATCGTCTCGCAAGATATGAACCGTTCGTAATTCGGGCCCTGTTAACGTAGCGTGTAATCATAACAGGAGCGAAGCGCTCGTTCATTACTTCAGAGATGTTGTCGCGGCAACACGTCTTGTGTGTTGAAAATTCAGGAATCCGAGCAGACAGCGAACATTCATTTGTGTTGCCGTTCTTTTAATTTTTTTTTTATTGAAACTGACTCGGAAGGCTACATCACCTAATGCACCAGTTTTCTGGTACCAGTGATGTCAGCCTAAACACCATGATGAATTATGTATGTCAGCACTTCCCTCAATTCCAGCCGGCTACGCTGAACTGGACGGAAAACACGAACTATATCTCATAGCCACTTCGACCGACCTTCATTCAGTGCGGTGGTAACAAACCGGGCGGGTTTACCCTACCACCATGTAAGGAAGGGAAGGTACCTACAGTTTAACGTGGAATTCGAACCACGACCAGCGTCAACGGTCAAGCGGTCATCCATCCAAGTCCTGACCGCGCTCAGCATTACTTAACTTCGGTAATCAAATACAAAATATTGCAACCACTGAGCCAACGACGCTGATAAAAACTAGTATAAAGAGTGTCATGGTACTTCTGTATATTGGTGGTCTCGATCTTGTTTGGAAGCCTCTCGTCCCTGAGGTCCGCCAGCAGCTTGGAAGACTCCGTGTCCAGACTCCGGTTGAGTATGTCCACGAACAGGCCGGCTTTCTTCAAGTTCTGCAGGTTGATGTTGTTGATGTAGCGCACGTAGGCGAGACAATGGTTCTTGGTGTTTTTGACGTTGAGCACCCCGTTGATGACTTCTCGCTCCGTCACTGCAACAAATATTTTTGTTGGCCCGTAATTCGTAATGCCATCCGACTAGTATCATTACGACCATCAGATCAAGGTTCAATATAAAGATGGTCGTATGTCTCTTCAAAGTTCCCGTGCAACCATTCACTTTTATCGATTCCTTGTTAGATTTTTTTTTCATTTAGTTTATAGATGAGACGGCAGTCGAGGCTATGCTCACTTTTAGTATAATACAATACATATCATCACGCCTCTTTCCCGGAGAGGTAGACAGAAACAGTAGAGCGCCATTTGACGCGTTCCTCGCACAGATCTTGTGAAAACCTCCAACGTCACACATCGTTTAATGCATGCACTCCGGTTACGGGTGCTTCGAACTTGCTCCTTCCATAAAGGTTACCTATTTTGTCATGGTGTGTTCGCCTAGGGAGGCCCCGTTCGCTCTTTCCTTCCACTTCGAATCACATATTTGTTTGGTCATTCTGTCACCATCCATTCTCTCCATGTGTCCAAACCATCTAAGCATACCTTTCTCTATGATTGTCGCTATGTCTTTTTCAATCCACATTTTATGTTGATTCTTCAACCTATCTTTCAAAGATATATATTATCTTACCTAATGCTCTTCTCAATTAACGCATTACAACTGCATATTTATTCTACTTTGATGTCGCTTCTGCCGTACCCAAGATTCACTGCTATACCTACTTAACAGTACGGACCAGGGGGTCTATTCTGGGAATCCGTAAGTATTGTTTCAGCGCTCTTTTCTCTCTCTGACACGGCTGTCAGAGTCGCATCGCGGGCAAACGTCGTTCGATTGTCGTGCTGCCGAGTGCCGCGAGGCTTGGAAACAAATTGGTGACACTGTACGGCAAAGAGCCGTAAAATAAGCCGTATGAACAGCCATTCGTGCAGTGCACATAATCACCTGTCAGCGTCGGTGGCTCAGCGGTGCAGCATGCGGTACTTGCTTATCGAAGTTAAGCACTGCCGGGCACGGTCAGATGATGGATGGGTGACCGCTTGACCGTTGATGCTGGCCATGGTTCTAATTCCACGTAAAACTGTAGGTCCCTTCCCTCTACTAACGTGGTCGTAGTGTTAAACCCGCCCGGGTTGGTACCACCGCACTGAATGAAGGTCGGTCGAAGCGGCTATACAACATAGTTCGGGTTTTCCGTCCAGTTCGTGTAGCTGGCTCGATTTGAGGGAAGTGCTGACATGGCACTTACCTAATTCACTAAGGTGTATTAGGCTGAAATTACTGGTACAAAAGAAACTGTTACTGGTGATGTAGTAATCCGGTCAGTTTCCATAAAAAAAAACAATCTTTATCATACTTTCCGTCCTTCTGAACACACTTCCCAGCTTCACACCCTCATTCAATTGCCCCACAGCTTTTCGTCGCCTATTCTTACATTGCACTCAGTGATTTCGCCATTTCTCTCAAACATCACAACTTCCATCTTACTTGTATTTATTTTCATTCCTCTTTCACCGTAACCGACGAACATGTATGAAGCGATGTATGAAAGTGGATGAAGCAAAGGACGTATGTTAGGAACGTGTCACATGGTGCTCAATTGTCTCTGCTCCCCCTCCGGGGAAGAGGCGTGATGGCATGGATGTCTGTAGGTATGCCAACAACTGTGCTCAAATCAGGTTGCGAACCACAAAACCTTGATTAGAGGCGTGCCACTCATAAACCAGGCTACGCCGCAACCCATGGGTGTGCACAGATAAGTATTGTAAGCGAACAAACCCGACATGAAGTAGTTGTGCATGGTGTCCTTGTCGATTTTGCCCGCGTTGAAGAGTTGGAGCGAAGCCCTCCTGAAGAGTTTCTGCATCTTGCTGAGGGTGTCCCACCAGACTGCCTGGTCTTCAGCTTGCAGCTTTGGAACGCGCTGGAAATTAATAACATTAAATTAATACAGACTTTTGTGCTCAGCAGGCGGTTTTATTTCTAATAGACGCTACAAGCTTTTTGTCCGCGTTTCGCACGTTGTAAATATTAGCAAAAATAATTTCTTAGTGATCATGAACCTATAGGAGCCCATGTGCAAAATTTCCCGCTACTAGATCAGAAGGCTCCAAACAACGATCCGACCCGCGGGCTCAATAAATTGGGCCCTCCACCCACAGCCCAGTCTATGATGCTATCCGGCTTTCCCGAACCATTGTTTTTATCCGACTGCGAAGCAAAGGAGGTTATTCTTCTTAGGTTTTACTTCTGAAAGATTGCTTTTAATGAACATAGCACCTGCTTTTCGATTTAAATAATTTAATTGTGTATGTATTTAAAAAAAACGAAAACCCGACTGCGAATTGTAAGCGTCCAAAGCGAAAGCGAAATGTAATCAAATAAATAATGACGAATACGATTTTTATTGTATTTTAAAGTGTATTTATTGATAACTGAAAAGCTTAAAACAAGGTTTGGCAGATTGTAAAAAAGTATCCAAATTTAGAATCTACAGTATCGAAATTTTCTGTACCACAGATTACTTAATAGCTCCTAAAGGAGCTATACGCTGAGTAGAATAATCAATATATATACATGCATTCTGTGTTTGCAAGCTAAAAAATGGTAACAGCTGGAATCCGTTAAAAAATCATGACAAATTTAGACATAATTATGAAATCATGTGGTGATCTGGTTTATAAATCCTCTTCCATTTATAATTCCAGCTTACGCATCCAAAATTTTATTTTTCGTCGCCACTATCACTCTATCTATCAGAACCTTTGCATACATTTTCCTGATCGAGCTGATGAGGTTTGTGCCCCTGTAGCAGCGGTCCCTTTCTTTTGAACAATGCAAAGATCCTTCCACCAATCCTTTGGTACCTGACTTTGTCTCCAGCATTTATTTAGAAGACAGCAAGTGCAAGTATCCAGCTATATGACGTCCACTCCGCAGCTCGCCAGCTCGTTTCGCAGCAGCTGCAGCTCCTAGGTGAACTAACCTTATTGTTGAAATTGATAAGTATGGAGGATATAGGCTGCAAGACGGACACAGGCGGAACCGCGTTGGCGTCCTTCTTGTACCAGGTGTCCAGCAGGATGACGTCCACGCCGCAGCTCGCCAGCTCGTCTCGCAGCAGCTGCAGCTCCGAGGATAGAACGTACGTGGGGATCGGCCTGGGCAAATGTAAATTATGTTTTGATTGGTGTGGATGCTACTTCATGCTCTACTACTGATATCGTACCAGCTAAAGTCAAGTGAGCTGGTCACATATCTGGCAGAGCGGATAATATTTGGGTACAAAGTACTCGAATACGACGAGCCACGTCTACCTCATGAAGCGAGGAACATTCAGGAACTTTCGGTATGCTGGTTGGTATTGGCTGAATGGGAAAATCGAGGATCGTGTTTGTTGGAACACATTGGGAGAGGTGTAAAATACAGCAGTAGGTGGATACAGGATGATGATTGTGATGATAGGAATTATTCACATCATTTACCTATGAATAGGTTTCCTCGCCGAATGTTGAGTGGTAACATACCTGTAACCATACTTCTGGCCCAGAAAGACAACAAAGTTAGGCCCCATGGAGAGTCTCTGACAGTTCTCTATCTCTTTCATGCACAGCTCCGTGGTCATGTGGTCGTCCGTCGCCTCGTCTCGCACGCCCCAGCGCATATCTACCACCTAAAAAAGAGAAGGTTATATAAGTTAGACCCAACGGGGTATGTCTAACAGTTCTCTAATTACTATGAACAGCTCCGTCTCATGTGGTCGTATGTCGCTTCGTCTCGCACTCCCAAGCGCCTGTCTACAACCTAGAGTAGAGATGGTTAGAGAAATTTGGACCCATGCCATGGAGAGTATCTGAGAGTTCTCTATTCTTTCATGCACACCTCCGTGGTCATGTGGTCGTCAGTCGTCTCGTTTCGCACGCCCTAATGCATGTCTACCGCCTGGAAAAGAGAAGGTTATATATGTAAGTTAGGCCCAATGGGGGGGTCTTTGACAGATCTCTATCTATTTTATGCACAGCTCCGTGGTCATGTAATCGTCTGTGTAGTCGTCTCGTACGCCCCAGCGCTTGCCTTACAACCTGGTGGAGAAGAAAATAATGTTAGATTTGTCTCCTTGGAAAATCTCTGACAGCACTTATATATTTATGCTCAGCTCCGTGGTTATGTGGCAAATAATCAGTGGTACTGCGGACTAGGTCCAAGCGGACCTAGACTATACCACTAACAGAAAGATAAACGCTCGATCGACTTTATCCCTTTGATATTGACGTGGCAAGCAGGAATGGAAAATACGAAGGTGTTAACTGATTTAAACACAAAACGAAGAAAATAAATAAAAACTGTTTATTGGAAAATAATTATATGAAGGCAAATCGAAAAAACAAAACTATTATTAAATGCAGACTGTGGTTAGAAATTAGAAGTTAAAATGAACTTGAGTTTTAATTTCTAGCTTTAAAAAAATGTCAAAATCACCTTTACAGAAAAGGGTCAACTGCCTTCAGCCCCGTACAGTCTTTAAGTCTTTACAGAGGTGGTAATTGATGTCAATGTTTATTACAAAGGTGTTAAATATAATGCTTAATCAATAACTTAGTATTATTTTAGGCATTCGGTACATATCTTTCTATAGTATTCTTTCTTTTCTTTTTCTAGATAGTCGACCATTACTTATTTTCGTTCGTTCGGTATTGACCCTGGACGATTCTTCTAAAGCTATCTGATCTATCAGAGATATCAGATCAGATTCCATCATTTCTTATTAGAAAATATCGAAAACACACATTCCGTAATAAACATGACACACAAGCAATGTCAAATTCATTTGACATTTGTGACAGTTAACACCTTCGAACGGAAATCACTGCAATCAATTAACACCAAAGCCATCTATGAATGACTCTCTGAACTACATTGAGCGACTAGAGGCGTAGCACCTTGTAAGGATATTGGCGCTGACATTTAGCACCATTATAAAATTTAATTTATTTAATAAAAAAATAAATAAAATTTTTGATAGTTAACACCTTTGTAATTTCCACCCCTTGATTCTGCAACAACTAAGAAGAAAATTCATTTTAACTTTTCGTATTAGCACCGTGTGGTTTTCTCATTACCAATACCAACTCTGGTTGACTTCATTTTAACATAGTAGTGTCTGAAAACATGACTTCATACGAATTTCCTCAGAAGTTTCAATATGACCTTACTCTGAAAGACTACCTATGCTTTGAAGTTAGGATTTTGAGGAAAAATTGAAGATCGTGAAATTGCCGGTTACGAAATCAAGATGTTTGATGGTTTCCCAAGATGTTTTTCGTTGGGTCTCGTTTATGACTCTTCCCCGTTCTATGATCGGTCTACGAGAACGAGTAACAAGTTGGGTTATATCTTCAGGGTACCCTGTCAATATCACATCAGCAACTAATATCGGGTTTATTAATTGGCTGAGCAAAGCGAAGCCCACTAATCGACTAGGGTCAAACACTTTTGGTTTGACCCTATTTACTGTTTATTTGTCTGTTGGTTCGTCTTTTTGTCCTCCCGACTCCTCCTAAACGGTTAGGCAGATCGGGCTGTAATTTGTAGTTTCATTTTATATGCCAATAGATCGCCACACACCATTTTTAAACCTCCTAGAAGAACTGACAAGAAACTTGGGTGAAAAATTTTCAACATTCACTCCTAAACAGTATGTACGATTGGGCTGAAATTTTGTAGGGCTCATCTATGTGTACGTAAATAGCCCGCCACACACCAATTTTTAACTTGCTAGAAGAACTGGCAAGAAAATTCGCTGCAAGTCCATCGCGATGATCGCGAAGCTTGCTTGTTACGACAAGGCTGGCGAACATCTACCGTGTTTTTGTACGCTGCATCGTACGTGTATGATTCATTGACATAATGAATCCGACGATGTATTAAAATTGATGGATGCATTTTATGCGAAAAATTACCAACACCCCTCTAAAGGAAAACACCGCCATGAAACCTACATACGTTAATAATACAAATGTGTTGCTCCGTATGAAGGTTAACTGTAATAAATTGCCTCCGGTAATATAAATCCACCTTCTGCTGAGCAGCTAGAATCTTTATTTATTTATTAGGTCGTAGATATAATGTACATATAATATTTTGGTTTTCCATTAGGCTCATAGTATGTGAAATTTTGACGGGGAAAACGTCCAGCTTTTAACGCATTAGGGCGTCTGACTATAGCGAGGCATGCACGGATTTTATTGACGAAAATGACTCAAGTGTAACAGGCTGTACAGCTGGCTGGGTGAGAGCTGGACAAAATATTCTTACGTCATTCGATAGAGTGGTTCAATAACTCCTGTTGTCCGTCCGTCTGTCTGTCTGTCCGAATACCAAAACCCGTTTTTTTTAAGGAAGGTTGATAGTTGAAATCAATACAATGTCTAGGGTTTCTTAGAGGTGTAATAAATTAAATCTTCTAAGTCAATTCATTAAAAAGATAGGTAAGGCTACTTCGTAATATTTCTTTATACACGCAAACTCACTAATAAAAACCTATAGGGTATTCTATGGTACTTTTCCTTCTTCTAGTAGAAAAAATTATCAGCGTCGTTGGCTCAGTGGTTGCGATATTCAGTATTTGATTACCGAAGTTAAAAGCAATGACGAGCGCGGTCAGGACCGCTTGACCGTTGACGCTGGTCGTGGTTCGGATTCAACGTTAAACTGTAGGTCCCTTCCCTCTCCTTACCTGGTGGTAGGGTTAAACCGGCCCGGGCTGGTACCACCGCACTGAATGAAGGTCGGTCGAAGCGGCTATGAAACATAGTTCGTGTTTTCCGTCCAGT
>WYDE02196774.1:0-10551 GCA_009867175.2 Adela reaumurella | reverse complement strand
ATGGAATATGTCAGGTGAGTAATATTGATGGTACATCTCTTAGAAATGACGGAACTTTACGTAAGACGGCCTCTTAAGTGGCGCGCGGAGGGAGAAGGGTTCACGCGTACTAAGAGCCGTTCCCACTAACATATCACTATAAAAAAATATTAAAAAACACTTTAAATAAAGTAAGAAAACTGCACAAAAACTGAATAAATGCTCAATATTCCTATTTCTACCTTACGATTAATAAAATGTTTTGTGTGCCTGGTAAATCGAAATTAAAATAGAATTTGAAATTACATTAAAATTGAATTGAAAAAAAATTGTAATGGATTTATTATTAATAATTGTATTGCTTATTATATTATATTATATTATCGCGATGTGGATTTCAAATAGCTAGATTAAGGTTAATAAAATTAGTTTTATCATAATAAAGGCTACTTAATTTAAGTTCAATTTATAATGTAATGTTTTGTGTTATTTCGTAAGTGAAATTGTAAATTGGTTTTTGTTAACTTTTTTGTGAATTGAATTGAATTGAATAAATTGAAATTGAGTTACCCCTATACTCTCGTTACGTCCGCTTCCCCCTGAAATAAACGTCCCTCGCTCGCTTTCCTCATACCGCAGGCGGGCTCACTTCTAAGTTGCAGACCTACAGTTGCTTGCCCCACTTTATCACTGCTCTGTGGTAGCTGGCCCCTATATATAACCCCTACTTACGTGCACTGATGGTGGCTGGCTTCACGCGTAGTACCGGGAAGCATTTAGGCTGGTGGTGGAGGCGTTTTGTATATCGCCTTACTCAATACGGAGCAAGAGCACGCCACGTTAGATCACTGCAGCACTACAATATTGTGCTATTACCTTTTTTCGGTTTATCAGAGAACTGCGTAAACCGACGTTTGATTTAGCAACGTATTGGCTTCTTTAGAAATGCAGTGATTATTAGAGTCAATAGAACGGACTTGCAAGGCTTCCGCATACCCGACAAGCGATTTGCGCTGAAAGAGATTGCAGCACTTGCGCTCAGCGGTGGAACTTCTACACCATGTACTGCATCATTCAAGCCACCATATCACTGGACCTCCCTACCTGAAGAATACAAGAGGATCAACCTGTGGTTGGAGCGTCGATACCATGGACTTTTGTTGAGAATTGGAGACATATCCTTCAACGAGACGAGAATGTAGTTAGTAACCTATTACACTCTGCAACTGAGGTCTACATGAAAGGATGTGAGAAGAAGAAATGCCTGGCACAGCTTCTGGGACCAGCTCGAACTTCGGAGATCTCAATCATTGATCTAGCTGACATTGGATGTCCTTCACTTAACGAGCTGTATGAAGTCGCCGTCGTCGTAACCGTTTTTTTTAAATTTCCTGTTAGGTATTGTAAGATTGTCAAAAAATTTAATCAAAAATATTTCGTCAATGTTGCTGTCCGGATCCGGACATCTCACTCATCCAACAATGGTGGGATTCCAGAAGTACCTACATAAACAAACGTATACATCGTAACAATCAGCTCTATTACGACAAGGGTGACTAGAAAAAAAAATTCTATTAATAATCATCCTTCCATCGGGCCCGGAAGGAAGCAATAACTTAGATTAGAAAATACAATGGAACATTTAACAAGGCATTTACATAGACGACGGTTTAAAAACCCTCTAAAACCTGCAGTATTTTCTTCATTCATAACATAATCCCCACCAGTTTAATGATAGGCACGTATTACGTAAACGGTTCTGGCAAATCCACATTAATAAGCATTATATTGTTGGAATGAAGTCGAAGCGGGCTGTTCCGATGCCGTAAAAGTTACAACTTAATTCTGGCGTTTATTACAACGCTGGTGCCGCGGGCTAAGCGTGTAAAGAGTGAAATACTGCGTATATAGTATAGTCGTATACTATAGTTACAGGTATACACTATGAGGGCACCGTAATTTATCCTACGTCATCGAGTACACGAAATATTCCTCTTTGTTAGTGTAGCACTGACACATTAAACCAATAAAAACTTGGTCTTCCAGTGCGCAACCTGGCACGTTCGCTACAGTCGTTCGTCAATTTTCCCGCCGAAACTACGTCATCGAGTACACGAATGAAAACTTTTCGTAGTAACAGATGTTACTTAGACAATTAAAAAAAAAATGGTCTGCCTTACATCCTGTTGACACTTTCGCCAGTCCGACCGTATTTGTGTCACCAAAACATACGACAAAACTATGTCATCGAGTATACGAATGGAAGTATGTACCTCGAAAATGTAGCCTATACCACCCTGTTAATAAAACACCAAGTCTGCCGGCGGTCGGCCTGCCACGATTTGGAGTCCGAACGAATTTAGGTTTCGTAAAATTCGTAGATCATTTTAGCATTTGCCGATCCAAAGTGAAAAAATTCTGTACAACATGTTGTAGATTGGGTCTAGTAAGAGGAAAGTGAGCGACTTAGAGGACAAAGACAAAATGAGCAAAATACAAGCTTATATGAATCAGTTATATATAAGGTAAACTACATTATTTTTGAAATTTTAACGAGTAACCCGCAATCTCAGTGAGCATTGACATCATTACGGGAGCTTGCGACTTAAAGGACAAAGACAAAATGAGAAAAATACAAACTTATATAAATAAGTTATTTATGGTGTCAAGGGCTGTAATCAGCGTCTTTGGCTCAGTGATATTCAGTATTCGATTACCGAAGTTAAGTAATGCTGGGCGTGGTCAGGACTTGGATGGGTGACCGCTTGATGGTAGACGCTGGTCGTGGTTCGGATTCCACGTTAAACTGTAGGCCCCTTCCTTCTCCATACATGGTGGTAGGGTTAAACCCGCCTGGGATGGTACCACCGCACTGAATGAAGGTCGGTCGAAGCGGCTATGAAACATAGGTCGTGTTTTCCATCCACTTCAGTGTAGACGGCTGAAATTGAGGGAAGCGCTGATATGGCACCTACCTACACAATTCACCAAGGTGTTTAGGCTGACATCACTGGTACTGGTACCAGAAAACTGGTTCATTAGGTGATGTAGCCATCCGTGTCAATTTCAATAAAAAAAAAATTAAAAAATGAAGTAAACATGCCTGAATAAACCATTTGAAAATATCAGCTAAACGGAAATGCTATTTAAAAAAACTGCGACCTTAAATCTATTCCACCTGGCTGGAAACCATTAAAACAAAAAATACTAGGTACTATTTTGGAGACCAGTATTTGGTGTAAGGCCACTGAAAAAAAAGTGTGAAAAATCCAGAAGACTACGGGTAATCGAAAATCAATACAAAATTGACTGGTGCAATGGACACCTTTGAATATTGAAGATATAATTATTCAATCCGATGAAGAAGATGAAATAAGTTCGGGGTCATCTGACAAATCTGTTCTTAATTATTGTTGTGTACGCTCGGTGCTTCGAGCGGGCTGCTGATTCTAAAAAAGTTTTAATACCTTTTTCTTCACTTTTTATTTCTACGTATTGCTTTCGATTTTGTAAATATGTCTCCAATAACTTCAGTACATTTCCTCTTATCCCATAAAATTCTAGTTGGCTAGCAGTATTACACAGTCAAACGCTTTGCTAAGATCGCGAATGCACCTGCACATTTTTGCTATTATTTAAGGAGGTTAAGACATTTAAGTTAGTTCATGCTAAGCATCACTAGTTCAGATTTTACGTCTGTATCCATATTGCAATTTAGATAATATGTTATTTTGTTCAGGAACTGCATTATATGCTTTTTAATTTTTTTTTTATGTTTTTCTCAGGTCTGGAAGAAGTGAAATTGGTCGATAGTTACCTACGTCGTTTTTTGGGCCTTTTTTGGATATCGGCGTTACTTTAGTTATTTTTAATAGATCTGGAAATACTCAGCTAAGCCAAATAACAGCGAACTATTTAGGTACCTAGTGCATTAAATATTATATCTCTTTTGAGTTTAGTTATATTAATCCAAAATTTGTAATGTACTGCATAAATATTAGACCTCTTATTAGTTTAGTTATATTAATCCAAAAGTTGTAATGTACTGCATAAAATATTATACTTCTTTTTAGTTTGAATCCAACAATTGTATTGGACTGCATAAAATATTAGACCTCCTTTTAATATAGTTAATAGTTGTATTAATCCAACAATTGCAATGACTGCATAAAACATAGGACCTCTTTTCAGTTCAGTTATATTATCCGAGAGTTGTAATTTTAAATGAAAAAAAATATATATATCCCCCTCTAGATACGAGTGGAAACAATACGCCCACTAAATGTGAACAAGTTATCTCGGCTGTCAGTCAGTGACAGAATGATGTAGCGAGCCGACAAGACAGGCGTTCTCTTTTCTTGTTCTTATACTTAAATTTAAGTACCTCGTGTAAATTAGAAAGAAACATATAAGAATATATAATTTTATGAGGTACAGAGTCAAGATGTCTCCACGAGTTTTGTATGGATTAAAACTTTTCAAAATTATGCGCTGACTAAGTTAGGTGTTAGAACGTGAACTTGAACTTCTGCACCTCCCAGCCAGGAGTTCCCCGCAACGGTTTAAGACCGAGGACAGCAGGAGGCGCGTTAATTTTCAAGGATTTCAGAAGACACGCTCCAGGATGGCGGATAAATCACCAGCTTTGTTTCAGACTAAAGCCAATGTAGGACTTTTTTTTTTTATTGTAACTGACACTGAAGGCTACATCACCTAATGCGCCAGTTTTTCTGGTACCAGTGATGTCAGCCTAAACACCTTTGTGAATTATGTAGGTGGGTGCCATATCAGCGCTTCGCTCAATTCCAGCCGGCTACACTGAACTGGACGGAAAACACGAAATATGTATCATAGCCACTTCTACCGACCTTCATTCAGTGCGGTGGTACCAACCCGGGCGGGTTTAACCTACCACCATGTGAGGAGAGGGAAGGGACCTACAGTTTAACGTGGAATCCGAACCACGACCAGCGTCAACTTTCAAACGGTCACCCATCTAAGTCCTGACGCGCTCAGCATTGCTTAACTTCGGTAATCTAATACTCAATATCGCAACCACTGAGCCACTACGCTACGCTGATAAGGTAGAGGTAGAGGTAGAGGTAGAGGTAGAGGTAGAGGTAGAGGTATGGACACAAGGTATATTGTACGCCATTCTTGTCGTAATAGTCGCGATGATGGTGAAAAATTTTCAGTGAATTTTTTTGCCATTTCTTGTAGGAATTTTAAAATATGTGTATGGCGAACTATTGTCATATAGAATGGACATACACAATTTCAGCCCGAACGTGGGATATGTAGGAGGAGTGAGAGAAGTCTCTCGCCAGTTCTTCTGGGACGTTGAAAATTTACGTGGTGTGACTTATTGGCATAAAGAATAAACCTACAAAATTTAGTTTGGCCTAACCGTTTAGGAAACATTTCCAATGAAGTTTCTTGCCAGTTCTTCAAGGATGTTGAAAATTGGTGCATGGCAAGCTATTGGCATATAGAATGAAACTATAATATTTCAGCTCTATCGGCCGAACAGTTTTGGGAAAATTCCCAGCGAAGTTTCTTGCAAGTTCTTCTAGGAAGCGGGAAATCAGCGTGAGGTGAGCTATTGATATACACAATAAACCTACAAAATTTCAGCCCAATCGGCCGAACCATTTTGGAGGAGTTTTGCGGTCACACAGACACCTAATTTTTAAGACCCTAGTCGAGTAGGTTAGGTAACTAATGCTTAGCTTCGCTCAGCCAAAAATATTAGTACGTGTAACGGTCCTTCCATCCACCTAATGTGTTGTTAGTTTTTAGTTCTTTATTCAGCATTCTTATGGTAGTACACTACACTTGAATTTTTAAAAATATTACATTTTACATCCGGTCCGATTATCCCATAAAGAATTATAGGCAAGAAACTTCATATGGGATTTTTTTAAACGTCTTTATTACAATATGTTGTGTGTGACTAAACACACAGTAGACACCGCTTACAGTGTTAAACTACAGTTTGAGAGCTTGATTAACAATAATTTAATTTAAGCGTTAAGCTTGTGTCTAAGGCTATGTACATTTATCCGGATAATTTCTATTTAATCTTCAGGAGACCTTGGCGATCTATAAAAGCAATGTAATTGTATTCTGAGTTCCTCCGACACCTGCGTAGGCAAGTACTACCGCTGAATAAAGACAAAACAACGCAGGGGATCACTGCGGTAGCCAGAAATACAGCAAGTTAACGCTCGCACTGACGACATAATCTGGAATAGCAATGAAAATCTTTCAGGAAGAATCAGTAAATTATGATTTTCCCAAGTAAATACAATTTTAAATGTACAGTGATGAATACAAATTTCAATTTCACAGACATTTTTGAAAATGTTTTTCCAAAAGTGTAAGGAAGGAGCAAAAACTCTAAAGCTCCAAAATTATAACGTGTCCTTTTTACCCGAAGACGAAAGGAGGAGGGTTGTTTTAAACCAATTTTTAAAAATGTGGTTCAGTCAGAATAAAAAAAACACATTTCGCGTCCTTTATGTATTAGCTGAGTTAAGTACATAAGTGAGTAAAATATATATCCTAACAATGAAATTAATTACTGATAATTGGCCACAATTCGTGATTATTGGTTCAAATAAAAACATTATGTACACATTTTATTGCTGGAAATCATAGTCCTATATCTAGGTATTGCCTGACCAGAAATAAAACATCATGTAATAAAACATATAATATAATAATAAAACCATTTTCCTATATTGCGGTAATTCATACGACCTATTTTCATCACTTTCAGCATACACCAACGCTTAAGATCAATTTCATCGTCTGATTACTGGACTTATCATTGTAGTGTTGAGTCCAATTTGAATCGGCTCACGTTACTGTAGTAATTTTTATTTATGTGTGAAGAATGAAGAAAATGCATTTTTGTACATATAATTGTACAATTTGGTCCGTGCGTTATTTACGGAGATTTTGTAGGTGAAAGCTATATTTGGCAATACCTACATTCGTTATGGGCGCGACGGAGTTTTTCATCAATATCCCAGTGATAACGGCACGGTGACTTCGGCGGAAAATCGTAATAGCCAGAGTCTGGTTAGAGGCAAAATTTTCAATGATTTCTCATCAACTTAATATTTTGGAGAAAAACTTTCACTTGCTTACGTCCCACATACGATAAATGATGGATGACCCTATAAAAGCGATTATCTTTGTCAGCGTCAGGATTTGACACATGAAATCGCGATATCGCGATTGTGGCATTACTGGCGATCCTTCCGTGATAGACCTACAGCTCCAACGATTATCCCTATACGTACGTACGTAACCAACCCACTACCATTTCAGCTGCAAAATTTTCTCAGCTATACAGAAAAACTTTGAAGAAGACATACATACATATCACACACGCTGAATCACGACAAACGGGGTAAGCAGAGTAATCGGTGTTGTGATGCAAGAACTCCGGTAAATTACATCAAAACACCGACCACCACATTTCGCAAGGTATTCGGACAAGATATCAAGCAGCATGTAAGGCACGAAGACCCACGTACTACATGAATGGTTAGAAGTACCGTGCCAAGGTGAGAGGTGGCGAGCCTGTCACCCTTAAGCACGGCTTCTTGTCAGTATCCTTTAGTCGCCTTTTACGACATGCATTGGAAGAGATGCAGTGGGGTAATTCTTTTAAGTACCGGCCCCACACGGTACCTTGAAGAATTATAAAGTAAAATAATCTGTAAGGCTGATCACCGGTGATGTATTTCACGGTAATCCCGCCGTAAGTGCGAGCGAGAAGGAGCGCAGCCGTTGAAAAGAGACAGCACTAGGCGACACCTGCCGACGACTAATGAAGATATCGCAGCGGGGACCAGCCGACAGCGAATGCATCAGGCCATACCAACCGCTGCACCGCGTTAACTTACGTGAACAAGGTAGATGCGTACGGCAGTCTTACTCGTTACAGGCTTCGCGTTACTCGGGATGGACGTAGAAAAAATTACAGCGAAGTTTCTTGCCAGTTCATCTGGGAAATTGAAAATTGGTGTATGACGAGCCATTGAAACCAAGGATAAAAATACAACATTTCAGCCTGATCGGCAAAACCGTTTAGGATGAGTGAACGTTGAAAAATTCCCACTGAAATTTCTTGCTATTTCTTCTTCTTTCTTCTCTTTCTTTGCAGCCATTTTATTCGCCCACTGCTGGGCACAGTCGCCTCTCATTTACATGACATGAGAGGATTTTAGTCAAACACTTCCACGGTGACAATCCGGTTTGGAAATGGGTTTCCTCGCGATGTTTTCCTTCACCGGAGGGTCAGCGGGCATTGAGCACAAATTCTAAAGTAAATATTGTGCTCCCAGTGGGTTTCGAACCCACGCCTCCCGCTTGAGTGGCGTGCTCTTGCCCGCTCGGCCAATCGGACACACTATTTCAATTTCTGCTATTCTATTTCTCATTTCTTCTATTTACTATTTCTTTTAGGAAGTTTAAAATTGCTATGTGGCGAGATATTGACACAAAAGATATATAGACAAAATATTGTGTCAAATTACTAATACGTATATAAATCTAATAAACATATTCGAGGAAATTCAAGTCAAATTCAGTCAGGGAAATTGGAGTGGAAAACACTGATCCCGAGAATTTTGTTTTTGATCGTTGAACGCTAGCAGAGAAATACATTTTCAAAAAGAAACGGCCGAAAATCAACATTCAAATTATGTATTTATATAAAAGTATTAATTTTATTATGTTTTTAGAAGTATCCAACAAATAAAGATTCCATGGTGCATAATATATTGCTATCACAAATTTCAGTAGATTATAGAGCTTATTTTTCGCTTTTTAGTTGATATTTTGTACGCAGTCGGGTTTTTTGTTTTTTTTAAATAATTTATTATATTTTTTTGTTTGATGTCCCACAATTTACAAATATCCAAACCCACATTTTCCTTTTAAATTTTTTACTATTTTTAGCCTGATAACTGATAACAGAGTACATATGTGTATAATGTACCCAGGTAAGTAGATCTTACTTATCTAGTTTTAGAAGCTATTACTAAAAAACATTTCACTCCTTGCATAAACAGGTAAAAAAAATTCCAAAGAACAATCATGGTACGCGGACTGACGTGGAGCAGCCCTACAGCCGCGCAGCCTGCGGGGCCCACTAACAACAGCCTTCATCCGCTCAGTGAGACATTAAATCAACCCTCTCTCTCACGCACACATTCTCCACACGCGAGCGAGTAGAACGGGACATAAAAAGAAAGAAAAGAGACAGAGTCGGCGAGCGAGCGTAGGATATAAATCCTATATTTTTTGGTATCGAAAGCAATAAATAGTTATTTTATCTTATGGTTGAGAATTTTCTAGTATCTGTTTTCATGGAGCTTAGAAAACATTTTATTACACGACGTATTCAGTACATTATTTTATTATTATTAAAGTGAAAACGTTTTTAAAAAGGCCTCCCATTCAAAAGTCTCTCCAGAGTCGCGACAGAATCAGAGAATTGGCCGCTGATGTGATGTGACTTTTTTATGTCGTCGAAAATGTTACTATATCTCTTTGTATCGCCAAGTGTTTATATATTCTCAAAATAGACGAGGGGACGTTGACTTTTAGTCTCAGCTTTTAGTGTACTTTCGTTATCGAGCGGGGATGGGCAGTCAAAAAAGAATCTCGAAAATAATTTTGGATTGCCGAAGAATTAGTCATGAATGGAATGGAAAATGCAGTGGGACGGCAACGGTGATGGGAACGGTAACGGTAAATGTAAAGGAGAAGTTTTTTTAAATGTAAACTTACACGGATGGCTACATCACCTCATGCATCAGTTCTTCTGGTACCAGCCATATCAGCCTAAACACCTTGGTGAGTTGTGTAGGCCATGTTCCCTGAGTTCCAGCCGGCTACACTGAACTGGACGGAAAACACGAACTATGTTCATAGCCGCTTCGACTGACCTTCATTCAGTGCGGTGGTACCAACCCGGGCGGGTTTAACCCTACCACCTTGTAAAGAGAGGGAAGGGACCTACAGTTTAACGTGGAATCCGAACCACGACCAGCATCAACGGTCAAGCGGTCAAGTCCTGACCGCGCACAGCATTACTTAACTTTAGTTTTACGTTAAGTGACGGCAACGGTCAAGGGGCTACCCATGACACATAGACTAAAATATTAGAAGATGCTAAGACCCAATACACGCTGAAACAGAGCAACGCGAAGATAAGTACACATTAAACATCCAGGCGTAACCCATCGAAATAAGAAGACAGATCTAGGAATTCACACCAACGCAGCTGCGCTCATCAAACCATCCCATATTAACTGAAGGTTGAATTGGAAATCGGCTGATCTCCATTTCCCATCCTGCAAGAGCATGTCTCTTCTCACCCTAATAAATAAACAAACGTGCATCTGGTTTCTCGGGCTAGTCCCTTTTTGAAGAACTCCTCGCTGAATGGTGCAGAAGTTTCAAGTTTGTAACAAGGTCGCCTACCGACGGAATTACCAAAGAAAATTTAGTAAGGGAACGTGGGCAATGATGGAATGTGAAATTAATTAT
>WYDE02196763.1:0-10552 GCA_009867175.2 Adela reaumurella | reverse complement strand
CCCCAGATAGTTACGTCAATGAACTAAACGGTTGCAATACCAAACGAATACTAAGCGAAACGTTATGTAAGCGATGACGCGATAGTGTCGCCCCCAGCCACGCTCAAAATGATCTATGTCGGACTATACCCACACCACACTGCATAGGAAATGTAAGCACTGCTTATTGGAGTACCTACGAGAGTATGTCACGAGAATGGTGCCGAAGACTATGTATTTAATTGGCTGAGCGAAGCAAAGCCTAGCACTCGACCAGGGTCAAAAAACGTTTAATGTTTGTTTGTTTTTCTATTTGCTGTCTGTCTGTTTGTCCGCAACAACTCCTCATAAAAGGGTTAGGCTGATTTGGATGAAATTTTGTACGTTAATTCTATACTTCAGTAGCTAACAAAACATCAATTTTAAACTTTCCAGAAGAACTGGTAAGAAACTAAGGTGGAAATATTTTGTGAACGGTTAAGCCGATCGGTCTGAACTTTTGTAAATTCCTTCTATATGCCAATAGCTCACCACACGCCAATTTTGAAATTCCTAGAAGACTGGCAAGAAAGTTCGGTGGAAATGTTCCTACGTCCACTCCTCCTAAACGGTTCGGCCGATCTGATTGAAATTTTGTAGGTCCATTCTATACGTCAATAACTCGCCACACAACAATTTTAAACTTCCTAGAAGAACCGGCAAGAAACTTCTTTAAAAATATTTCAAAGTCCTTCGCGAGAATCGCTAAGCCTGTTACAACAAGACTGGCGTACATTTACCAAAATATGGCATTACACAAAGCGCGTGGCTCCGCGATATGACCATTTTGGCCATTAGGTCAATTATGTATACACAGAAATAATACTTATTATTCTAAAATATATTAAATGAATTTTATTGTTCTCTGAGATTCTCCCCCTTCAGATCGCGTACACCGTGCTAAACTAAAATAGCGTGCGTGCCCCAATTCTAAAAACACTTCTAATTACGTCTACATATGTATAAACGTACATACATATCTATCACGCTCAATCCCGACAATCGGGGTAAGCGGAGCAATAGGTGTTGTGCTGCAAGCACCACATTTCGCAAGATATTCGGACAAGATATCAAGCAGCGCGTAAGGCACGAAGACCCACCTACTGGATGACTTGGTAGAAGTACCGTGCCAAGGTGAGAGGTTTCGAGCCTGTCGCCCTTTAGCACGGCATCTTGTCCTTATCCCTTAGTCGCCTGTATAAACGTGTACTGTGCTAATTATGATTTCAATGAATTAGCAGCACTGTCGCAATTTTCTAAAATTATATAATTTCTGCGAAGTTAAACTACTGTTATTCTCACTTATTCTGTGACCAAATTTGAAAAAAAGCCGTACTAATATTGCGAATATTATATTCGGTGATAAAACTTCTGAAATTCGATGTAATATTGTTATTTATTTGTATAGGTAGGCATAGCGTAAATTTAATGTATATTTTTAGGTACCATAAGCCCATTAGGTACCTACGAACCTAAAATTAATTATTCGACTTTACGATTTTCGATAAAGAATCGCTGCGCTGGCATCGATGTGCGCTGGAGACACTTGTAATTAAATTGCAATGTATGTAAAAGTACCCAGTGCAATGAAAGATTCTCTATCACATCACATCCATCTGATTTGCATGAAGAACAGCTAAGAAGAACAGCTAAGAACAACAGCTAAGAAGAACAGCTAAGTAGTGCCGCTTATATTTACGAATTTTACAGGCAATTTCGTATGTATGTACATAACGTAGGTACATAAGCAAGTAATATTTACATGAATTCTATTTAAATTTTGGAGCCACGAATTTGAGTCAAACTTCACTAAATGCGTGATTATATAGTGATTTATACTGTCACTTATATACCTTGATTCTACGAACTCACTGCGTCGTCGTTGCAATATAGACTTTTTCTGCTTAGCAGAAGGAGGACTTATTGTCAGAGGCAATCTCTTCCAGTCAACCTTTATACAGTACAACACTTTCGTATTGTTAGTGTATAGGTTTCCTCACGGTGTTTTCCTTCACCGGGGTGCATTGTAATTTTGCACACAAATTTTGATCTAGACTTTAAAATCCGGAAAATTGTGCGGGTACCAGGTATCGAACCCACGACCTCTCGAGTAAGAGGCGCGCTCTCACCAAGTAGGCTGCTCCGCAACCCTGATACTGAACAATATACACTGATATTGAACGGAACAACGTCTCGATGAAGTCATTCAAGCTCATGCTGCATTCTTGAAGTAAAATCGAGCTGATTTCATTGTTCTGGCACGCCGCCTTTGTTGCTATGTACCTATCTAGTAATACATACGATTATAGTGCTAGATAAGTGCACAGATTAAGAGTACATAGGAGGTATTTTAATTCAGCGTGCGCATTTACTGTCAGATATCAGATCGTACTGAGTCTATGTGCGCGTTGAATCGAAGGCGCGGCCGGCCAATAGGAATCTCTTAATTTCGTTTTCAATTCACCGGAGACGTGTGTCGGCGGCTGCGATTGAGCGATATTGGACTCACAATAATTACGCTAGGCATTATGCCCCATTTGGCCGTTAGCCGAAACATAAAGTGATACGGCTGGTAATTACGTACGGCGGGCCGCGGTGCGGGTCGGGTGCGGGGGCGCCGGGCGGGCGGGACGGAGGCTCGAGATTGAAACAAAGAGCGGCCGCGGCGACTCAGCGGCGCCATCTTCCATTACAATGTTGATGGCCTTTTCCTTGTCAAAAAATGACGAAGATCTTTTGTTATAAAAAATATGAGGTGAAAAGATTAGCTACGTGCGGGGTATTTAAAGATTGGTGCAAGTGGCTCTTAATATTCTAAAAGTTCGCTTGGGACTTAATTATACGCTATCCGTTATTTCTTTGATCATTTTAATTAATTTTAAATAAATCACACCGTGAATGTTCTCCGCCCTAAGCGAAGACTGCAGGCGACTTAATTTTTGGTCAAGTTTTTTTCGCCCTCTGAAAGTTTTGCAGTAAAAAGGGCATGATTTACGATCGTCCAGCGAACGAGGCGGAAGGGACGACGACGCTACGCCACCGATCCATTATGCCTACGTCTTTATGAGAATAGCTCGGTCGAAAAGAATATGTCATTTGATTTATTTTTGGGAGCTAAATTGTTTGGAACCTGGTGAGTAAAATGGATAAGTATCATCGTTAACATACATACATACCATGACGCCTCTTCCCCGGAGGAGTAGGCGGAAACAATTTTGAGCTAAATGGAGCTCAAAATTGTACACGTTCCTGACACACATCTTTAACAATGATGGAATATATTATATTACATACCTATTACCTATTCCTTTTTATCAGCGTAGTTGGCTCAGTGATGCGATATTCAGTATTCGATTACCGAAGTTAAGTAATGCTGCGCGCGTTCAGGACTTGGATGGGTGACCGCTTGGCCGTAGATGCTGGTCGTGGTAGGTCCCTTCCCTCTCCTTACATGGTGGTAGAGTTAAACCCGCCCGGGTTGGTACCAGGTACCACTGCACTGAATGAAGGTCGGTCGAAGCGGTCGGTTGGTCATAAGTCACCAAGGTGTTTAGGCTGACATCACTGGACCAGAAAAACTGGTTCATTTGGTGATGTAGCCATCCGTGTCAGTTTCAATAAAAAAAAATTAAAAATCCTTTGACATTATAGAATGAACAAGTTTGGCGAGTACACATAATTATTGAATTTTGGCCTAATTGCTCTTAATATATAAACAAAACTAAAAATAAACGGTGGGGCTAACACCACTGTCTTCCTAGCTTCATCGAATAACTCAAAGATACATTTTGTATAGAGAATTTCATATAAATGATCCAGTTTGTATGGATTGGCGGCTTATTTATTCCAGTTTTTGTGGAAAATTAAGCGATTATAGCAACATATTAGACTAGGAGTGTATTGATAATGTTCAAAATATAACGCGCTGACTCATAAAGTATCCGACGAGTAGCCAAAACACACTTTACGCTTCCCTCTCTGGAGTCTCAGATAAAGCGTATCGGAAAAAAGGGGTTTAGATTTTCAATGATACTTTCGAATGACATAATAACGGCTTTCTAGCTCTCGAATGGCTCGAATATTGTGTCCAGCTCTCATCGGGTCAGCTGTCGTACAGAATGTGAAAATCCGTGAATGCCCGCCCAGTCACAGCTCATACCTCCTTTTCTGTGTCAAACAGCCCTAATCCCTTATATGACTAGACGTTGTCCCTCCAAAAATATATAGTTTTCTGCTCATCAGGAAGCGAACCTATACTGAGAGCCAATTAATTTTAGTGAACAAGTGGCAACTAACGGGTTAACGCTTCCTATCTTTTAATTTAAATAAAACGAAGTGTGTATGAGATATCATCGAAAATTTTTATTCGTTCAAAAGGCCTATCAATTCCATTATGTGTGCAATATAGCATCTCTGAAATGTCCACCGCGGCTTCTCTGGGTGGCACGCGTCCTAAATGTCCAATTTTCCATTGATTCTGGCGCATATATCAGACTGAATTTGACCGATGACATGTTTTAGGTTGTTTTGAGGGCCGCTGTGGTTTGTGGCTTATTCGCATAGACCTGCGGCTAAATAAAACCCCACAAGAAAAGGTCTAACGTGGACAAATCGCACGATCTCGGTGGCCAGTTCACATCACCTCCACGTGAGATGAGCTTGCCTCAAATTGCTCGTGCAGAATGCCCAATGTGGCATGAGCTGTGTGGCACGTAGCGCCGTCATGTTGAAACCACTTGTCGTTGGTGGCCATATCACCCAATCCAGGCCTAGAGTCCTAGTCCTAGTCCTCTCGGTAAAACCATTATGGCAATCGTGAAATGGGCGAAGCGCGCGGAAGGTTGCCCGAACAGAACACCCATTTTGATAAAACAATTTTATCATTTGCACATGTTGTTGAACGGTACATCCGTCCATGATAATTTGGCAGAACAAACTGAATGAATGACAGTCAAATTGTGTAGCTTCAACAAGATGGCCGCTATTAACTGTCAAAGTTCGGAAGTTCCTATTGCATGGAAGACCCATTATAACATAGCAAGAAGAACTTATTTTATCCGAATTTGGTTTTCATAATATTTTTTATGTTAACGTCTGACTAGACGACGTGTCTGGTGTCCTCCAGGTCGTCGCAATCCGCGTAGTCCTGAGAATGTCTCCAGAATGGAGACGAAACGTCGACAAAAGTTAGTCGCTCTCTTACACCGCGTCAACCGAAAAAAATAACAAATTTTTTTTCAGTATTACATTTTAGTATAAATACCTTTACTAAAAAGTATATATACATCATGGTGATTTTTCATATAGTTTCATTAGTAAAAAAACATATTTGATGTCGTCGTGTTCCAAATATTCAGCGTCCATCTAAGCGTGATAACAAGGCGTGAACTGAAAGGCCTAACGTTCTCTCCATTAGCATTCCAAGATGATGTATTTTTTCATTGTGTACCAGCTGCCTCACTTCGTTAGGCTACAGACGTCGTCGGCTGTCTGAATATGGAGTGACGGCCGCTACATATGAAAAATAAACTGCGACAGAAGGTTTGGCATTAGATGGAAATATGAATTGACATAACAGGCTCTTTAAATTATTGGAGGGAAAAGGTCTTCGATATTTTATTGTATTTTACTTAGGGGTGCTTCCATCCGTTCGTAGGCATTTACAGTTAGGAGGATGCTTCATCACTCGTTCTCCATACAAAAAGCCTTAGTTTCGCACACACTCATTTTATCGAATTGATCCAAAATCTAAATCAATTTGGCTTTACAAGACCAAGTACTATGTTTATATAGAATTAGGAAACTGAAGATGTGTTTACTGTAAGAATTATGAAGCTATAAAGTTCGCACATATCATGTAACTTGTGAAGTAAATATCTCTACAATAGAAACAAAATTTGAGAAATGGTATACTATAGATACCTAGAATATTTCATTTACACTTCAAATAAAAAAGAATTTCCTGAATAACTTCTCAGGATTTGTCACAATTAACTAAGAGGCGAACCCTGTTCTCTATCTTTATCTCCTTCTTTTTATAAGAGCGTTAGATGAAATAGGCATACTTTTTGCTGAGTTGAGGCCGCCATGAAGCATCCCCTTAAGAAATGCCTTCCTGCTGCAGGTACAACGATCAGCTGTCGGCTCTGCGCAGCGACCTCCGCAGCTGCAAGCGCAAGACTGCGCTCCAACAGAAGCAGATAGCGGAGCAGCAGAAGCAGCTGGCGGAGCAGCAGAAGCAGACCATGGAGTACGCCAACCGGCTGGACGATTACGATAAGAAGAACGAGGAGACCAGCCGCAAGTTCCAGACTCTGCTGCAGGTGAATACTTTATTTACAGTGTCGACAACTTATAGAATGCACTCCTACCACACATTTCTGCTGTCCTTGGAGCTATATGCATGACAGCACGGAGCACGAGGATTATGTTGAGGCTTGGGAGAATATAGATGCACTGGTCGGTGAAACCCAACGTCATATTGTTGATAAGGTTGTCGATGTTCTCGCAATAGTGGCGGGAGAACCTTGTCACCTTCAATGTTAGCAAGACTCAATCCTGTTTTTTCTCTGCTAAGCTTGATCCGTTTCCTTCTATTAGTTTTCAGGGCAGTGCAGTGTCAGTGTTGGGGCAATTAGACCTTCTGGGAGCCAATATTACGGGCTTTCAAGTATGCATCGCGTCCAAAGCCAAATCAACAGTAAAGAAGTATGAAATGCTTTTCCAAATAGTCGATTGTTTTCACCGGCGTATTACTTCATCTGTATAAAACATATATTAGTGTGATGGAATATATATATTGTAGTAACGTTAGGGAAGTACTGGGGAGTACTTACTTGCGTCCTTAGACTTGGTTTAGCGTCGAGCCATCCACCTAATTGATGTGGAATCTTTGAGCCAAAGACGTTCTGTGAGTTCAATCAGCCTGTTCTATAGGTATAACCACGGGTAGGTATCGAGGGTGAGTACAGTTTGCCTTATAAATCCTCCACCGCCTCATGTATCTCCGGTCTTCTTGCAGTTATTTGTTCATCTGCTCGTTCGATTTTCAATATTTGTTTGCCGTCCGTAGAGAGAGATCGGGCAAACACATTTGTACCTCGGTTCTCATCTATAATGCGCTCAACCATCTTCATGTTTTCTCGACGGATGTACTTGCTGATGGACTCCTTGAGACTCCTATGTTCGACGGTGTTTCGGTGGTACTCTAAGAAAATTACATCCATTAATCCTAACACAACCACTCATGTCTGCCACACTCTTCGCAGACAAAGGGTTCCTATAAGCGAAATAATTTTACCGACTTAATGTAACTGAGCTATTGATGTGAAAATTTCAGGAGCTGAACAAATGCAAGACGGAACTACAATACTGGCGCTCCCGCTCCCCTGCGGCGCCTCCGATCTGCGCCGAGTGCGGCGTGGCTGTGGCACTGACATCCTCACCGGACCTGTCCGCCTCGCTACAGGTAAGCGCATGTCCTAATTACATTCCCCTGCGGCGCCGATTGGAGCGTGGCTGTGGCACTTATGCCCTCTCCTAGCCATCACAGTCACCTGAAGATGCAAAAATAGTCATATTGATCCAGCTCAAACTATGGCAGTCACATGTACACCCTGAGATAACTTGCAAAAACCAATTATATGAAAATAAATATCTAAAAACACTACAAGGGCAGTCGTAAATTTATTACAAAGTAAAAAATTTCCATTCTAATTACAAAGTAAAAGAGTGTCAGATTAGCCGAGCGGGCAAAAGCACGCCTCAAGCAGGAGGTGCGGGTTCGAACCCCACTGGGAGCATAACATTTATTACTTTAGAATTTGTGCTAAAATGGCTGCTGACACTCCGGTGAAGGAAATATCTTGAGGAAACCCACTTCCAAGCCGGTTGGTCACCGTGGAAGTGTATGACTAAATCCTCTCATATCATGTACCTAAATGAGAGAGGACTGTTCCCAGCAGTGGGGCGAATAAAATGTCTGCAAAATAAAGAAAAGAAGACATGTTATCAACTTCAACGTACCTATGTACTTTATCCAATAAAAAAATCATCATTTTACATGGTCCGAACCATGTAAAATGTTATGCCTGTTCAGTTCATACATGAAAAATATATCTGCGCGTCAATCTGAGAATCTACTCCTTTTTTTGTTTTCGTCGTTTAAAAAGTACCACACAATGTTATATTGTATCCCCGTCGAACGCTCTTTGTCTACAATCCAGGCGATCACAGGCCATGGTTGGGTTCAAGTGTACAAATCTACCAATACATAATTTCTACAATGTAGAATGTACATCATGTACATGCATACTACGATTAGGTACACCAAAGACACTGAAATCGTGGTTTTTGGCTGAGCGAAGCGAAGCCTAGTACTTAGACTAACATCAAAAAACTTTTCCGAGTAAAACATCTTATACGAGCTGTATGTTAGATAGAACCCGTTTATTAAGAGTGAAACACAAATACTATTAAATTTCAATCTACATAGGTACATATATGCATTCCATCACGCCTCTGCTCCGTAGGGGTAGACAGAAACAATTGACAGAGTACCTATGGATAGAGCATAGATGAAATTTGATTGTCTGTGAGAAAGGTAGTTCTTGAGCGCGGAGATCTGGTCTCGTGGATACTGCCTTACGCCCTTCACTTGGTGATGTAGAGATCATGTGCTTGGAAGAAGCTTAAGGAGGAGTGGCGGTCGCGGTGCCCATCTGAACCAATCCCAGTTTATTCCCATTAAAAAAGAGCCTAGGATAAGCCATTTTTAAAAATTGTTCACAGTGATCTCCTTCTGAATGGTTCATCCGTCGACCGCGCACATATTCTGGTCGCCTCAGAGACGAAGTCCAGAGCGTCGTTACATCACTCTTCTGCCGTGGAAGCAAGGGAGAGCCTAAATCTTGGCTCCCTGTCATCTGGAGGGCTCTTTTAGAGTGGGTGGTTATGTCGCCGCAAAGGCTGAACGTTTTAAACAAAATAAACATAAAATCGCTTGAACGAACTACGAGTTCGCCGCGTTTGCTGTGGAGACTCTTGGCCCGGACGCCAAAAAGTTGTTTAAAGAGCTCGGTAAACTGCTCATAGAGGCGTCTGAGGACAAACGTGCACCCAGTTATCTTAGGCAGAAGATCAGCCTAGCCATTCAACGCTGCCTCCGTCATCGGCACAATGCCGATTGCGCTGATGATGAACGAATATTTTAATTTATAGTTCGTGTAATTCTAATTTTATTTTTGGCTTACTGTACCTACCTATTTCTATAATTATTTATTGATTAAATATGATGGATATTTTACTAGATGTAAGCCAATAAATTGTCGTAACAAACCTCGCGTAACTCGCGATGGACGTTGAAAATTTTCCAGCGAAGTTTCTCTTCAGTTCTTCTAGGAAGTTGAATTATATATATTTTGTGTATTGTGAGCGATTGACATATACATGTCAATGTCATTTTGGAAGAATGGATAATGGAAGACTAACGAAAACAATTTTTGGAGGGAATGTGAGTGGAAGAGTCCGAGTGGGTCGCACGTACCTAGAACAGATCGTTCAGGTTCTCAAATAGTGGCAATTGCGCAGTACCCGTAACCGACGAGCATGTATAAAGATAATTTTGAGATTGCAAGAAGCGGCAGAGGCGTTTCAGGATCGCGGCACGTAGAGATCCGTTATATATGCCTACTCCACTGGGAAACAGGCGTGACCAACAAGCTACCGACTTCCTTAGGCGTGACACTATGCATGTATGTATGTGTGTATGTATGTATGACATATACATTGAACAGTGTTAGATTTTTACGATTCAGTCGTTGGCGATTTTACTTACAATTTTTATATTGTGAAGTATCGGTGCAGTCGGTGCACCAGATAAATACCAGATAACGTCAAGGACGCAGGTTCAAGTCCCGCTGCGGAAAACAAGTTGAACAGATGCTTTTCTTTTCTATTTTTCTAACTTAATTTATCTGGTGCATCGACTGCAGCGTTACTTCACGATATAAAATTATACATTGCACGTTCAAAATTTCAGCCCGATGAGCCAGGCCTTGGTTTAGGAGAAGTGGATCTAGAAATATTTCCAGCGTTGTATCTTGCTAATCCTTCTAGGAAAAATTGATAGATAGATAGATAGATAAATTCTTTATTGCACACAGAAAATAATGAGATACAGAAAACATAAACAGAAATTGGTGTGTGGTGATCTATTGACATCTAAAATGAACGAATAAAATTTAAACAGGATCGGCCAAACTGTTTAGGAGTCGTGTACGTTGAAAAATTTGAAGCGAAGTTTCTTGACAGGCAATCTAGAAAGTTGAAAATTGGTGTGTTTGCTGAGCTATTGACATATTAAATGAACGTGTGGAAAGAAAGTGTGTAACGTTACAAAATTGGACCATATTAAATATCATGTGTATCAAAATCCCATTGAGCACAAAAATTACGCTAGCACAATCTCTATTGCTCCCCATACTCGATTATGCCGATGTGTGTTACCTAGATCTTAATGAAGAGCTACTTAACA
>WYDE02196752.1:0-10552 GCA_009867175.2 Adela reaumurella | reverse complement strand
CTATTATGAAATACAAGAGGGGGAGGGGGAAGGTGATGCCTGTATCTTCCCTTTGACGTCTTCTTGCATTTTTACACGTTTTTTTCGTCGCGTTTAGAAAGCGCATCACATGCGTCCGTCCAGGGGTATTGCCTCGGAGCACTGAGCGGTTCGCGGCGCGTATACAAATCAAATAGAAGAATAACGATGGCATGAACTGTGCGCTCGCACACTCCTTCCTGGCCACTTACAATTCGATGCATTTGTCCAAATCTTGGAAATAAAAACAATATCTTCCAGTATTTTCTAGGCAATTTCCAAGCTGCATAAATAAGAATGGAGTTTCATATTGTATGTAATACAGACCCAATACAATTTTTCTTGTAAAGTATCACTGTAATTTCACAAGGTATAATAACTATGTGGTTGTGAAACGCTAATTACTAGGATAGGATAGGCTCTAATCTGAAAAATGTTTCATAATGTAAGTATTTTTGATAAGTATGGTAATATTAGATAAGTCGTATTATTTCTCTTTTTAGGAAACATTTACTTGGATTCATTAACAAACAAAGAGCTCAGCCGGAGATATATATGTGCTGCACATTTCTCTCCAAGCAGCATCATTCATGGACAGTCAAGACCAAGATTAATCGGACCTGCAATTCCTAACGACTTTCAAACCACTCAAGTTGGCTTGTCATCGGCAGCTACATCAAATGTGCATGTTGATATGGAAACAGGTTAGTTATAAAGTTAGATATTACTAGCTTACGGCTTATGGCATGGGTGGAATTTGTATCGGAGAGGGAAATACACGTGAACTTAAATCACTTGTTGCTTATTTCTGATCTTTAGAGGTACCCACACATCCATAAAATTGGTGATACTCAAATATTACGAACCCACATCACACAGTGGGTAGAGATGTGTTTTATTTTTATTTCTACCCGACTACGCAGCAAAGAAGGGTTTGTGTTTAACAGTCTATTTTTGTAGATGATATTTATGTAGATGAAATACTGTGTCACTTAAGTATTTAGGTACCTACATAATTTGTTCTTATTTCAGATGTTCTATCTTCACCAGAAGTTTTAAAAGTCAAGACGCCAACCAAATTTTACTTGAAAAGAACGAGGACAGCATCCTTGGATAGAACATCAACTTCAACTACACAGACTATGGCTTCTTCTTCATTCAACGGGCCACGCGATACACCGACTTTTCGATTATCTCGGAAATGCCTTTTTGAAGGCCCAAAGAAAAGGTTATCTAGGAAATGCCTTTTCAAAGGAGATGACGGAGACACTCCAAAAAGAAAACGGTTAAAAGAAAACGCGTCCAGCTTGTTGCGTAAAAACAATGCCTTGCGAGCTCAATTGAGACGTCTTCAATCAAAATCAAAGAATAAATTAAGCGAGGAAGAACAATTTAGAAGTACAGTTGCGAAAACCTTAGCATTGATGCAACTTAGAAAAAGAAACGAAAAAAAAAAGTGGACAACAGAAGAAAAACATTTTTGTTTGTCCCTTTTTTATAAATCGCCTTCTACCTATAAATTTTTGAGAAGGTCAGGTGTGGTCCTTGCAGCGGAATCTACAATCAGAAAGTGGCTTTCGAAATCCAGCTGTCTGCCTGGATTAAGCTCAGACGTTTTCAAAAATATAAAGAAAAGGTTTGAGAATAAATCCATTCAACATAGAGCGTGCGTCATATGTTTCGACGAAATGTCTATCATGTCAGATCTACAATATTCAAAAAAATTTGATCTTATCGAGGGGTTCGAGGACTTAGGTGGAAATCGAAGAACCAACAAAATGGCTAAAAGTGCTTTAGTTTTTTTGATAAGAGGTCTATACAGTAGTTGGAAATTACCTGTGGCCTACTACTTGGCCAATACAAATGTAAAGGCAGATATATTACAAGTAACAATGAAAAGTTTAATAAATAAACTTTTCAAAAACGGGCTTTTACCTAAAGCTATAGTGTGTGACCAGGCTTCTACCAATCAAAAACTGTTTAAAAATCTGGGGGCGACGAAGAACAACCCATACTTCTTTTGTAAAGAAAAAAAAATTTTTGCGCTTTTCGATGTACCGCATCTTATTAAAAACATCAGGAACAATTTGTTAAATAACAATTATTTGTTTAGAGGACAGGAAATATCTTTTGATGATATCCGCAAAACGTATGAGCTTGACAAAAGATCAAAGAAAAGCAGATCATTAACGAAGATTACCGAGCGCCACATAAATCCTAACTCATTTCAAAAAATGTCGGTCAGTCTCGCAACTCAGATTTTTAGTAACTCGCTCGCAGATACCATGAGAACTGCTAAAGGTACAGGAGAATTGAAAAGTGAAACGGCTGAGGCAACTTAAAATTTTATCAAAGTTGTTAACGACATGTTCGATGGTTTAAACAGCAAAAAACAATTTACAAAGAATCCACATATGCACGCGCTTTCGAAAACGTCAATTTTGGTGAGAAATTCAATAAGCGGAGCAAAAGAAACGTTTGACGAACTCCAAAAAATTACCATAAAAAAATATAAATCCGGGGACAAAAAAATTATTCTTAGTCGTCCCCCATGTTTTGATGGAGTTGTGCAGTCTTGTGAGGCTGTGTTACAATTATTTGAAGAAGAGTCGACGGATCCTGGAGTTGCATATTTAATTACGTCGAAACTAAACCAAGACGTGATTGAGAATTTGTTTGCTCGGTTTCGACAAAAGGGTGGCGGCAATCGCAATCCAAGCGTAAAACAATTAAGGACAATATTCCGAAGCAATTTAGTGAACAATTTGATTAAATTGCCCAGCTCCAAAAACTGCGAGGACGAAAACGATGTGTTCATTGACGTTAATGAAGGACTGACCACACCTCCGACACAGTCGAAATCATTGGTCACGTTGCATTCTAAATCACCTGAAAAACCAGGTGATTTAGAATGCAACGCGTCGCCATGTGGTTCTTCCGTGGCTGGGTCTTCCGCGTCGAACTTAGGAAAAGACACAAGATCATTCAACATGTCGTCTTCGTCTTCTAAGGTAACATTAGAAGATTGCTCGGTGACATATTTCGCAGGTTACCTTGCAAAGTCATGCATTCAAAAATACAACTGCCGATTCTGCGAAGTTAATCTAACAAAAGGAATAGTTCTAGACGATGAAAGGCAGTTGCTGATTTTAAACAAATCATTTAGCTTTAATAAGACATTAAAGTTGAAAATGCCGAGTGACACTCTGTTAAAATTTGTAGATACCACTCTTACTTGCTACAACGTGCACTTCGAAAGTCTAGCTCATGGCATCAATGTTAAGTATAACATAACGAAAGCCATTTTAGACTTTTTGAGTTGCGAAGCGCCAGAATTGTTAGAAATAAGTTGTAAAGAGCATATGCTTTATATACTTGATCAGATGATACTAGTAAAAATATATTTTTTCTGCAAATGTAAAAAAAATAATGCGAATCCTAATAAAATGCACCCAAAACTGAGGATACTAAAAAATAAATGAGTGCGTTGCTCCGGAAAGTAATACAAAAGCAACCTTTGGTCCTGCGTGAAGAACCATCGCACTTTGGCATGGAATTTTTGAGCTTTATTTTTATTTCAATAGCTTCCCTGACGAAATCTGCACTGTACGAACATAGCGACTCTGGACCAAATCATTGGATAAGGTTTGATCAGGCTAGAGTAATTTCTACTGAAACACGAACCTTTCCAAGAATCGTCAAAGAAGCTGAGTCACGTCGACGAACGACAGAACAACGACACGCAAAAAAGCTATCTCGTCTATTAATCCCAAAGGCGGAACGCAGCCACAGAGGGGAGAATATAGACAAATCAGCCTCAGTGGTGTCAAACGCTGTCGTCAATCTGACTGATCGCGATCTCTCTTCTGCGCAAGTGAATGTTATGGAAAAAGGTTTAAATTTCGTGCCTACGCCCTCGCATATACCAGTGGAATCTGTCGTGTGTGCAGTGGAAAATGCAATTAGAGGAAACCGTATTCCCTACAGTGATGCAGAAGCGATTCGTCAGGACGTTGCTGTTACTCTGCAAAAAGCGAAAATACCGACGTCAAATATAACCAAGGAGGAAAGGTTTGCACTGAAAGATCTCCACATTAATACTAATATTGTCGTTTTGCCAGCGGATAAAGGGAATGCGACCGTAGTTTTGACACAGAAGACTATCATAACAAAGTAACGCAGATGTTCATATTGGATACTTATGAGAAAATCTCCCGGTCCCCGAATAAACGAGTAGCGAAGCAAACGATGGAGTATATCTATGCGCTGGACTCACCGATACTGCAGGACGACAGAAAGAGGCTTCGAGTGGAAAATCCTCAGCATCCGCGTTTTTATGGACTTTCCAAGATACATAAAGCGGGGATACCGTTAAGTCCTATCGTAAGTCAGGTCAATTCCCCCACTTATCTCCTCGCCAAAAACGTTGCTTCTATTCTAAAGCCACTCTCTGGTAAAACTTTCTCATGCGTAAAAGACTCTACTCATTTTGTGCAAATGCTGGAAGTAGTAAGAATTTCGGCCACAGACATCATAGTCAGCTTTGACGTGGAGTCGTTGTATACAAATGTACCTGTGCAGGGTCTCTGGATGACATCAAGGATTTGCTGTTTGACAATAACAAGTGCACAGGATATATAAAACTGGTGCAACACTGCCTAACTACTACCTACTTTCTGTGGAACGGCGAATATTACATTCAGCGTGACGATGTAGCGATTGGATCGCCAGTGGCACCGGTAGTGGCAAATCTTTTCATGAAGTCACTTGAAACCAAGACCCTGGAATCTGCACCACACAACCCAACAATTTGGGTTAGATATGTCGACGATATCTTTGCGATCTGGCCGCATGGACGCTATGAACTTAATTCATTCTTAGATCATCTGAACGCAGGGCACCATAAAATTAATTACACGGTGGAGATAGAAAAGAATGGCAGTTTATCGTTCCTTGACGTATTGGTCTCTCGACGACCAGATGGGACCCTAGATCATACAGTTTACCGTAAGCCGACACACACAAATAGTTACTTACATGCTTCATCGCATCACGCTCCAGCTCACCTATATTCAGTGGCAAGAGCATTATAACATGAAGTTATAGACAAATCAGCCCCAGTCGTGTCAAACGCTGTCGTCAATCTGACTGATCGCGATCGCTCTTCTGCGCAAGTCAATGTTTTGGGTTAAAAGGGCCTACGTCCTCGCATATACCAGTGGAATCTGTCGTGTGTGCAATGGAAAATGCAATTAGAGGAAACCGTATTCCCTACAGTATATCCGTGGGTTACGTAGCAAGCTAGACAAATTCCAGAACATCTATCTGTTCCCAACACAGTATATTTACATTTAAATAATTATCCTAAGCCGTGCTACTTAAATGGGGGTCTACTGAATAGCGCAGGACTAAAAATGCTTGTAACTCAAATTTATAAGTGTAACTACTGTGCTAGAAAATCTATTTTGAAATTAATTACGCTATCAAATGAGGAAAGTGCGACAAGCCATAGTGCCAGTTCTTTTTTGTACCAAAGTCCAGCAATACCGGTACCTTTAAAATAAAAAGTAGGGTGTCTACTTCTGCATTGTCTCCTAGTACCGTGTCGATAAATACAAATAATAAGGAAAGATACCGAATATATTTTCAAATAACCATTTACAAATAGGTCATCAAAATGTTCAAGGTTTGAGAGGTAAAGAGCAATTACTAGAATTATTTTTAAAAGACAATCGTCTCGATTTATTTTGTATTTCTGAATCTTGGACTGACTCGCATGAACTATTTACTCAGAAAATACCAAATTATTCTATAATAAGTAGTTATTATAGAAAACATTTCATAAGAGGTGGAACAATGATTTATGTAAGGAACGGTTTGAGAGCTAAAAATAGGCGAGATATTGTAAAAATGTCAGTTGATAAAGAGTTTGAATTGAAAATTTTCTCATACTTTCTGTATAAAGATCTCCTTCAATGAGTTTAATTTCTTTTTCAGATAAACTAGAGGATTGCTTGTTTAAAATTAATAACAGTATTAATAAATCAATTATATTGTGTGGTGACTTTAGCGTTCAATTTCCTTTAATTCAAGACGAGAAACATGAATTGTCAGACTTAATGGATAGTTTCTTGCTCAGACAGTCTATATATGAACATACTAGAGTGACCGATTCATGTGCATCATGTACCTATAGATAATATTTTAGTTATCTACGTTTTTGTTTTAGAATATGCCTTATACTTTTTCATGTACTTTGCAGCCTTATCGCGTGACATTTTTGGTCCTTTCGGATGCGAGCAAAGGAACAATGCTTCATAGCGAGAAGCGTACGCGGCACTCATGTCGGTAAACTAGCTCTCTGCGCGAACAAACCGCGCGAACTAATGTAGTTATCACAATGCATCTTGGAAAAATGATCTCTCTCCACATGCTCCAAATTAAAATTTAGCGTAACGGCTTTGAAAAAAAAATAATGCCCGTCGCACTCTTGTCAAGCAGACTGTAGCTGTGAAATTTATTGTTGCTGTTGTTGTTGTATTCGTTGATATAGTTGTTGTAATAGTTGTCTGCGCAGTTTGTTCTGTGGTGCGATCTCAACGTAATGTTTGTTTACGCATGACTTTGCCGCGTTATTCACTGAGCGCACACACAGCCCTAGAGTGCGAGCGAGGTGCCGCCGCCCGCCGACACAGGCGCGGCGCCTGCGTCGTCGCCGTCGCACACCTCACAGTCACTCCTGCGGAACTGAGCTCACTTTAATGAGGTGACAATGAAAACGCTATTATTTTGTATTGTGCCGCTCTGCGCACCGCAACAAGCGCATATTCTATTACCCGCAGTAGGTACCTGCGTAAGACGTGTAATATTAGGTACATAGTAAGAGTACAGCGACGAGTTCAATCTCTTTGTCTGTGGTAAGTTAAGTATGCGAAAGCGTCTCGATCTCGATCCAGCAACCATCTAGCACCGAGCGAAGAGCGAGCCAGGACAGTTTATTCTAGCTGTAGTGATCATCAGCGCCGACGAGTGAATTTCCACTATGGTTTTCACTTAGCCAGTTGTGAAATTGTACATCGTACATGTATCGACTACCGGTGGTGAGATTTGGTGATCAGATGGTGCGAGGAAGAGTGGAAGGACGTCAACGGCTGTGCACAAATCTATAGTGTTTCTCGTCCAGTTCAGTGCGCCGACTACATGACAACTTCCAGTTGTTCACATGTCACCGTTATCTGACAGTATCACTGGAACAGGCGTTATACGCTTACACCGTGCGCGATATGTAGCTATCCATGTCAGGCTACATGAAAAAGTAGGTAAGAATGTATCATGTTTCAATCACCTAAACACAGATATTAGAAGCTTCAAAAGCAAGCAGGGTGACAGGCTTTACTACAACCCTTGCTTGTGACAAAACTAGAATAAAATAAATAGTAATCCAGAAGCTGAGAAATCGAAAAAAGAATTTTAAAAGTCCCGTCGCAAAAATTACAAAAAGGGACCTTAATGGAATCGCTTGGTGTCTCTCTGTCTGATGTGTGTCGGGAACGTGTCACCCTGCGCTCTGTTGTCTCTGCTTTACCCCTTCGGGAAAGAGACGTGATGGTATGTATGTATGTAGCCGAATTGAAGCATCTTAGAGAACGCTGACATGAAAAGATTCTATTGAAATATTCAAAATGCTTAGTAATTACCAAATTTCGACGAAAAGTTCAAGAGACATACAAATAAACACCTCAGAAGAACACTTGGCTCTTCATCTAATTATAACCCGAGCAAAAACTTATTGGCGAAAAGAATCGTGGACCTTTGGAAACTTCCGCACGCACGAGGTCATAAGTGCTTGAAGTTAAACACCTCAATAAAAAAAAGTTAAATGAAAAAATGCTAAACTAAAATTTTCAAGCGGTTAGTGTCATAAAGGACACATTTTTTCACGTCACGTGCTGGATACGGGAATTTAATGTTTATTGTTTATTCATCATCCGTAGGACGGGGCCGCCCTAGGGGAACTTACCGTGGCCAAACAAGTAACCTTTTACGGAAGGGGCAAGTTCGCAGAACACAGCAAAGGATGTATGTCAGGAAAGTGTCAAATGGCGCTCAATTGTTTCTGCGTACCCGTACCCCTATGGCGAAGAGGCGTGATGTGTATATATGTGTGTATAGCAGTGCACTGCATTCACATGTGTCACATTATACATTTTAACATTCCGCCAGTTCGATTATCACAGTGAAGAAGAACTGATAAGAAACTTCGCTGGAATTGTTTTCAATGTTCACTTAGTCTACTCCAAAGAGTATTAAAACCTGGTCTACTCTACATAAATGTTTGCCAATGTGCTACCATCACTCTCTCACTACGCCTTCAGCTCATCATCAGAAGACAGCACAATGCACAATACGTCACAGATGCTACGAGTATAATTCACGACTGAAATCATAGTTTTTTTAAATATGTTGGTTGTAATATGCCCTCAACGTTGCCACTCAAAGCAAGCCAGTCTCTACAAGCAGCACGCGCGCCGACATCGGCCGGCGACAGTCATCGCCTCCTAATGCGTTAGCTTTGTATTAAAATGCATGTTTGTTTAGGATTTAAGGATGTTGAACATTATTGTCGTCAAGCGAGCACGACATCAGCGTCGTTGGCTCAGTGGTTGTGGTATTCTGTATTCGATTACCGAAGTTAAGCACTGCCGAGCGCGGTCAGGTCTTGGATGGGTTACCACTTGACCATTAACAGAGGTTAAATTAAAACAATTTTTTTATATAACTCATTTCTTTAATCAAAGTATTTACCCTCGTTGTCTATACATTTCTGCCATCTAATTGGAAGTTCATTTATTCGACCATCCTAGGCACAGGCGTCCTCGTTTTCGTAGTGCCACTTCATGAATGCTTTCCATCCATCGTCATTCCTCATTTGTGTGACAGACCCAACGATCAATGGCACCAAAGATTTTGAATGACACCATCCCTCTTCGCTCCGCGCCGCCCCGCACCTCTGCGCCGACGCCCGCGGCCGCCCCGCACATCCGCGCTGCCCCGCACCTCCGTGCCGCCGGGCGGGCGGCGCGACGGAACTAAACACCACTTTTTTCACCATTATCTATTCGTTGGAAAGTTTACTCTGTGCCATAGATGTAAGTCGGAGCACAGATTTTTTGAAGTGTAACAACTATATATGAATAGTTGGAAGCGTAGTTATTTAAGGAGAGTGACGGTCGGTCGCTCAGCGCAACATTACAAAGTGATTCACGGGATCAATTTGATTCGTTTATCTGTATTCCTGTATTTATCTTATTATTATCTGTATTATATTATAGTTTTAGTAAATGTGTTGTAAATGTGAATTAGTCGCGTGCATGTCTATAGACACGCAGGCTATAACTGTGCCCGTAATCATGATAGGTATTTGTCCTTTAATCGTATCTGTCTAATCGGCCACTTGCCGCGTCTAATAGTTGCAGCACCCACCTCGCTAGCAATCTAACGCGACGCAACAAAGTGTAATGACAATGTCAAAAAAATCAATTTGTTAACGCGGTTTGGTCCCGCGTAATGTAATGGCGGCAATCTGGTGTAAAGTGGGCGTGCTTCCTGCGCGGCGCGGTTCGCCGCGCCACGCCGACCGCGCGCCGCCGACGCACGCACCGCGCTACAGCTCGCGCGCGCTAGCTACGAAGGAGCGGCAACTTATTTGTTTAGTCTTTGTTTGCTGCTGAGCATTTATGTATTGAATAGTGGATGGAATCGGTTAACAGCGAGGCTGCCGTCTGTCCAGACTCCGGAGTCATCGCTACGACATACAGCATGAGTGGCGGCTAATGAAATGACGTTAGACTTTTATTTTCCTGTTTCACTAAATTGTCAATTGCATATATTTAATAAGAGCGAAGTGACGATCGTGATCATCCGTCCCTCCCTTTTTAACGATATATGTAATTATGGTATATTCATATATGTATACAAAATGTTCAAGAGAAACGTCACCTACCCGGGCATGTGCAAAGTTACACGAAATCTCGCTCTATCCTTCTCTGTTAATGACGCACTATCACGTGACATGTCTTGGAAGATTATTGAACAGTGTTTCTTCAAATATGGCCCCTCAGCCGTGTGCTGTGCGGTTCAGTTAATATTAGAAAATATTTAGTGATAGAAGACAGCTTCAAAGGCATGTAACTCTGAAAGTTGGCAAATGTAAGTGTGTTGGTGTTTGAGCGTGAAAAACAGATTAGTGGTCACATTTTATGCTTGAAAAGTTCATAAAACAGCTCTTAATCTGTAAAATTGAGTGGTCGGTGAAAAGGATAAACAGAAAAGTAAGTATCCTATTGTCATCCGTCGTGGCCGACAAAGGGTTAGATGCAAAGATTATTTGCTATCTTTTTCCTCCCAATACATTCCACATAATGCTTTATACTTCTGTCTCATTTGTTATGTCGATTACTTAGTTCTTAGTTCTTAGTTCTTTATTCAGCATTCTTATGGTAGTACACTACACTTGAATTTGTCAAAATATTAC
>WYDE02196741.1:0-10553 GCA_009867175.2 Adela reaumurella | reverse complement strand
GAAGTACCGTCGCACCTTATTAAGTACGCCCAGCTTTTTAGAAGCCAGCTTGGCCTTACCATCGATATGGCGCCGGAGTTATGTATCAGGAGAGTGTGAAACAGTGGTTTGAGAGGGCGAAGCAAACATTTTAAAAATTGGCCAAGTGCGAGTTGGACTCACACACAAAGGATTCCGTACCAAAAAAACAAGAGTGGGATTTGTTGTTATAGCGGCTATAGTAATAATCACATAGTAATACGGCTATAGTAGTATGCACAGTGTGAACATTTCCGTGTCTACCTATTACGGTTCAAAAGAAACAACCCTTTGACAGACTGACGGATAGGAGGCGGACAGACAGCGGAGGCTCAATAATAGGGTCCCGTTGGCACCCTTTGGGTACCGAACCCTAAAAATATACCTGTAAGAAAACTATTGCAACAACATAATATAGATCCGGCGGATTTCTTTCGAACAACTATCAAACGTTTCACTCGCAGAACTGAAAAAATTAATGTTAAAAAAATTAAAATTAAAGTGGTTTATGTTGGCAGTATTTTAACATAAATAAAACTTTTTGAATCATCGAAAAATATCAAGAACTTACAGTTTGCAATTAAAGTTTTAAATAAAATCAAAATACCTAAATAGCACACCGAGGCGGCGTCGGCCTCGGCGCACCGCGTCGGTTGCCTATCGTTCGCCACAATGTAACGTTAGCCTGCCCCGAGTCACTGGTACAAATGGTGATGGAGCTGCGCCTGTTCGTGACGCTACCGTTTTTTACCAGTGTTATAAATTGATTCAATTTAATTGCTCTAACTTTGCCAATTGTTATCGTAGAACAATACGACCTGTACCAAAAATTAAGTTTTAGAGAGTTCACTTTTTTTTTTTTTATTTAAAAATATATAAAAAATAATGGTGAAATAGTCTATTGCATATAGTGCACGTGCAGCCACATTCATGTGGGGAAATACTGCAACACGCCGTGTGAGCCGCGTACTGTACCCATTACAAGGTAGATATACGCCAGTATAGTCGTAATAGGCATCAGGATACTCACGATGGACGTTGAAAAATTTGCAGCGAAGTTACTTGCCAGTTCTTCCAGGCAGTTTAAAATGGTATGTGGCGAGGTTTTGACACATAGAACGAGCATGGCAAAAATCTCATTCGCCGGAAGACATGAAAAACTTCAATCAATCCTCCAAACAACTTACAAATCTGCTTAAAAGGATTGAAAATGAAACCCTTCAAACACACCTGAGAAGTTTAACACCAAAAGCTGACAGTAACTACTCATTGTGGAAAGCAACAAAATGTTTAAAAAACACAAAAGAAACTGTGCCTCCATCAAAAACCAGGAATGCCAAATGGGCCAGAAGTAATGAAGAGAAAGCTCACTTGTTTGCAGAACATCTATCTCAGGTCTTTAAACCGCACCCTTTTGATGACCAGCCAAAAGTAGAGGAAGAAATATTGAAATTTATAAATTCATGCAACCAATTATCATTGCTAATCGAGTTGACTACCCCACGTGAATTACCCAACACCTTTCGAACCTTAAAGAAAGGAAAAGCACCTGATAACATCTGAAGTCTTACGAGAACTTCCACGTAAAGCTTTAGTGCTTACAACCTCAATATTCAACTCCATCATTAGGACAAGACTGTATCCAGGTCAATGGAAGATTGCACAGTTTATCATGATTGCAAAACCAGGAAAACCTGCTAATGAAGTGACATCATACAGACCTATTAGGCTGCTTCCTATGCTATCTAAAGTTTTTGAAAAAGTGCTCCTGTCACAAGTAAAACCACTAATAGAACACATTATACCAGGGCACCAGTACGGTTTCCGAGAACAACACGCCACCATTTAAAAAGTGCACAGAATAGTCAGTGTTATTTTTCAAGTACTAGAAAGAAAGCAGTACTGTTCAGCGGATGTACCTTCCTGGATGTTAGCCAGGCATTTGACAAGGCAATTGGCATCCTGGTCTCTTGTACAAACTAAAGCGAAACCTTCCGCACACCTATGACGTATTGAAATCCTACCTTACGGACTGAAGCTTCTAAGTTAGGTTCGAAGAAGCTACCTCAAATATGTTCCCAATAGAATCTGGGATACCTCAAGGAAGTGTGCTTGGTCCTGTTGTACATCCTATATTAGAGGTCGACCGAACGTTCGGTGAAGGCCGAATGTTCGGCCTGAAAAGAGACGTTCGGCCTATGTTCGGTTACGGCCGAACAAGTATTAGTGTTCGGTGCGTAACCGAATACAATTAAATCCAATAATAACGTCCTTCGTTCAGCTTTTCCAACTCCAATGTATTAATTTTAAATTTTCATTTTACTTACCTATACTCATTTTGCTGTTTTGAATGTAGATGACTCATCCATGCATCTAATAGATTTTTTTTTTTTTATAGACAACTAGCATGGGCTGTGTCCAAAAATTCAAAAGAAGATCAGCCACAGCCAATAACACCACTCCTATATAAAACCACGCTCAGCGAGGCGCCATGCCACCTATATGGCGGACTAAAAGGTCGTTGTTCAATTTATTGACACGCCTTTTGAAGATCCCCAGGTTGTAGGTGGTAGGGAACACACTCACCGCAAGACCATTCCATATTTTCGCCGTACGACGTAGGAACGATTTCGAAAAACGATTCGTTCTCAGAAGTTTCAAAAATCGGTTCAATAGTATCTACGTTTACAATAACGCTAAATACAACCTTCTTATATTTTCAAGTCTTTATTGTTATTGCCAATGCACAAATATGTTTATTTTATGATTAATAAAAGATTTTGATTTTATGTTGCAAGTGTGACACGGTAACGACACTTACGCTGTCACTCGACCTTATGGCATAGATAAATTATATTATGGCGAACCGGTCCACACCGATATCACAGGGCACCCTGGTTCAAAAAATTGCGTTAATATCCAGAAGACGTACCTTATTGGAAAGTGATGTGTTGCCTGTATATCCGATTCACATACATCGCCAGCATTGTCTATGTATAGTATAGATGAAAAACACAAGAGCCGTGTCGGAGGGGATTGTGTGCGGAGGGGTGAGGGCGCGATCCCCGCGAGGGTCTCTCAGATTGTATCTGGTTTGTTCAGGAATATTTTCAGGCGAGAGCCTAATGCGATGTGCAAATCAGCCGAAATGAGCCTGTCAGCGCGTTCAATGCCGATTGCTGCCGCTGTAACTTTCTTATTTATGTTTGGCGAAAAACTCCTCTAAATATTTTTGTATTCTTTATAAATTTATTTGAAATTAAATAAGTACAGGGTGTCCAACACAGAGTTATCAAATTTTTTTGCGCGATTTTTAAGTGCCAAGTTTTGATATCTTTCTTCTTCTTTCTTTTGCAGCCATTTTATTCGCCCGAATGCTGCCGAATGCCTGTAGCCTCTCTCATTTACATGATATGAGAGGATTTTAGTCATACACTTCCACGGTTATCAACCGGCTTGGAAGTGGGTTTCCTCACGATGTTTTAATTCAACGGCGTGTCAGCGGCCATTTAAAACAAATTCTAAAGTAAATATTGTGCTCCCAGTGGGTATTGAACCCGCACCTCCCGCTTGAGAGGCGTGCTCTTGCCCTCTTGGCCAATCTGACACCCTTTTAGTACTACCTTAATTTATATTATACATAGATCACTACTTTATTTAGATGTGAGATATGAAAATAAAAAAAAATGTAAACAAACAAGACATCTTACCTTGAAAAATTGGATAGTCCTCTCTGTAACAGCCCTAATACCGACCCGCTCTACTAAAATACCTACTTACACTTACACTACGATCACAATCGATTTACACAAATCGGACCCTGTTTTATATATCTATTCCAAAGTGCGCCTTTTTTACATTTGTACTATTGATAGAGCTAGTTCTACAAAATCTAATTTTTACAATTTTGTACTAGCGATAGGTTCTATGCGCTTTATTCTACTTTACTTTATCCTAATCGCCTTAGCGGGCGCCCATCGATGTAATGGTCCAGATAAGAAAAAGACTTGTCGAACTTATTCAGTTTTATCGCGAGAGAGTCCCGCGCACGGAGCGTACGGCGCGGCGGCGGGGCGGTCGTTCCTCACATGATCGTTCTCGGTCGGAACGCGAAGGCGACTCGCGGATCACCGCGGCGAGACATGGCAAGGGCGCGGCGCGGTGCGGCGCGAGTCGAGACTTGCAGCGGTGGGCGGCGCGGTCGTCATGCCTTGGGGCGGGCGGATGCTGCCTCGGCACCGCTCCGAGCGACACTGAACGCGGGACGCCTCCGCCGCCGCCGGCGTCCCGACGCCTCCGCGCCGCCACGCCGCGCCGCCCCTCGCCGCCCCCGAGCGCCGTCGCCCGCCCAGACCTGCCACGCGCCCGTCACTCCGATCCGGCAACCAGACACCATCTGATTAAAAATTCTTGCAAACTTTGTTGAGTCTCGGAAGGATCTATCAAAACTTACATCCGGTCGCTTAGATAGTCAAAATTTAAATTATCTCAGTGTATACCTACAGTCATACATATGACAGACTACACACGTACCTAGGCAGAGTTAGAGAAACTAACACTGCCCACAAATGTACTGTTTAGATTCACAGCAATTTTCAGTAATAAAATGTGTGGTACAATATTTTTCCTTAAAACTTTAGCAATATTAAATCACAACATTGGCGAAATATAATTTCTCTTAAGTTACATTAAAAACATGCCAAATACATACCATATACGTAGAATATAGAAAGTGCCATATTGTCTCAAGTAGGTACCTACAAATTTAACCTTAACCATACCTAGACAATTACCTCCCTCCGAAGAATTCAAATCCGTGGTTATAACTGTGATCGTTTAAATTATTGTAACACTTTATTAGAACCCATTCTCCACCAATTAAAAGCAATTCAGTTTCTTTATGCTTAAATTACTCGAAGTGAAATCCGCGGAGTCTAGGGAGCGGTCGGTCCTTTTAGGGTAGAGATAAGAATATAGCTTTTAGTTGAGCTTTTGTTAAATGCAAAATATAGTAGAATATATTAAGCGGTGTTTTGATAAACTTATATAGATAATAATGGTAGTTATGCATAGTACCGTAAAATAATGTAAACGTATACACGATGTTAATTAAATACGTCCTATTACCCGGAAGGATCTGATTCTGTAGATGAAAGTGAATAACTTTTGTTCTGAGAATTTTTCAATTGACTGTACAAAATTGTTTTATGAATAATGTTATGTATCAGATACAGAATCACCCCCATACATTAGTTCAAAACGTCTAAATAAAGCTTAACACCGTGTAGGTACAGCTAAATATATTAGGTATATATAATTATAATACATCATAGTGAAAAATTCCCACAATTGGTGGATATTTTCAGAACGGTAGAGTTGACACTTCAAACTGACTCGTACACTCTAACCTCACGGCGAGCAATTAAAAATGTGTAACATGGATGCATGTAATAGCGTACGTACGTACCCACGTAGTATAACATATCATTTAATAGCTTGACCTGATATTGAGATTGAGGAATATCCCAGACCTGTTATTTAGCTCTAAAAGTATTCCATACGTTATTATTTCAAATTCATATTTAAATCTCAAAAGTTACATAGAACAAAACCTCGCAAAAGCAAACCACTACTCTCTAGGTACATAACTCACATACAATTTCCTGAGATCGTATTCCCTAACAGAAAACTAAGTAGCAGAAATGCGACTCCCTTCCCGATTGCCCCCCTGTTTTAAGTAAGGGGAGAGGATAAGAGGAGTCCGTGTATTTATAGTCAGTACTCGCTCTCGTGAACAGAACAATAAAAGTATTCGGTTGAAAGGTAAGTAACTACAAGACCATAAGTCCTGTTTATTTAATACAGTCATACCTTGCGATTACCGAGTAGTTTAGTAATTTTTTTGGTAATTCGTTTTTAATCGTAAAGTATTTTTTTTTTAATTCTTGGGTTTAACTAAATAATGAAGTAACGTACTTACATATTATGTATAATTAAAGTTGAATAAGAAATTCATTTAACTATGTAAACGATATTCCGCTTTCTTTCGACCTGAAACGAAGAGTTTTTATTTAGGTGAAAGCAAATCTTCCTATAGCTTTGCACTCATAAAGTTTCGAGGTGTCTATGAATCCAATAACTAAAAGCAGTGGGTGGTGTAAAATCGTGCGCGGCTGCGTGACGGTTCTCCCTCTCTTCCGCCCTAAGTTCACGGGTATAGAAATTGCAGGTTCGCTTGATCGCGACGCCACCGCCGCCCTAGCGAGGCCGCCCACCGCGGGGCGCCACCGCCGCCGCCGAAGCTCGGCCGGCTAGGGCGCCGCCCCGCCGGGACACGCACAAAAGGAGGGTGCGGGCGCTTTAATCGCCCCCGCTGTTTCACCGGAAAAGCGTGACGACCCACAAATATAATTTTAGGTAAAAGTTTCGCCGATACTATCTGCCTACTGCCTAGTTATGGGCAGCGTCGATTCTGAATATATTATTACAAAAGGAGGGAAGGTAATCTTTCTTACGAATATTTTGGTGATTTATTCGCTGCTACGTTTAGGCATGAATATTTTAAGTCTTTCGTAATAAGGAGAACTTTTTCACTACTTATATTAAGGTTTGTGCATATATTATGAAGTTATTCTGTAACATATACATGTTACAGAATAACTTAATAACAAACATATACATGTTACAGAATAACTTAATAATTCATGAAAAAGTACCTAAGCAGTTGAGCTGTCGTAAACAATATTTTAACGAAAGTGTAAACGATTATTATTTACATTTATATACGCAATAATAAAAAATGATATTTATATGACCTCGAGTGCAGTAATCCATAATTCATTACGCAGCTAATAGCTGTTTGATTACATCGCGACATGTAATATTTCAATGTTCTTGCCACACATCAAGTTGTAGCAATCGGAAAGCATTTTAATTTATTTCGTCCATTGGTTTTTTGTCGCTTTATTTTCATTTCAACGTAGAATGCGCCGCGCCGTAGTGCGCGCGAGCTCGCTATTTTTATTTATTTCCCTTTTCGTCGTCCGCTTTTTTTTTCAATTTCATTGCGATCGAGGGGCGAAGCGGAACGCAGACAGATCGCGCTCATTTTAAATTGAACTCGTCTCAGGCCCGTATTTTTTTTCTTTTCTCCGTTCAGTTTTACATTACAATGTACATTTCTCTCTGGACTTTTACAATTTTAATTGGGTGTATTAGCATAGAGATCTGATGTATCACGGATAGCAACAAAAGAGGTTTATGCTAAAATACAGTTTTCTAGACTAACGATATGTATTTGTTCCGGTTTAATGAATCTTGCACTGTCTATGTAGATTACAATTTATTCGGCTTGTTGACTAGTGGAATGAAATTTCAAATATATATCAAATTAGAAATTATCGAATAGATTACTAAAACATACACGCTACTGAAAATGTTCAAGAATGAATTAAGGTAAGTATTTAATGTCTACCGTCGTTTGTACCTGTCAGTGTAATTCGCAAATAATTACAACATCCGACAATCAAACCAGCCGCGAAGTCTTACGCGTGTGTACTTACATGCAGCACATCGCCTCACACAACGCGCAAACCGCTTCGCTATCAATAATCTTAAGTGGGGCTTTCATGACGACGAATTTATTTGAAGAAACCTTTGATAATATAACATTAGCGCCTATATATAACACACTTACTATTTTAGTTTTTGTAATCCCAGATACATAATTTAGTTTCTTAACAAATTTTACTTATTTCGTTTAGGTTTCTGCAATACACATAATATTATATCAATACCTTATTCCATTGTATACCAAAAAAGATAAATTTATCATTATAATATTGTCAGAACTAAAGAAGAATTTATGCCAACTATATGGTTAGTATTAACAACCATATATACAATTGAATTTGAGATATTCATGAATAGAAATAAATTACCATTAACAAATGTATTTATTGTATTATACCCCTGGGTGTCAGATTAACCTAGCGGCCAAGGAAGGTTTAAGTGAAAATGTATGACTACGCTGAGAAAAATATTTGGTTAAACGTGAGCTTAACAGTGTCAATGGGAGGCATGTTCCCAGTTAGAAAAGTACTACATTCTTATTCCCATGCATTAGATTAGAACACATTACATTTTAACTTACAAAATCTGGTAAAACAAAGTTTAGTTTGAGGAAAGCGAAGGATAGGGTACGAATAAAACAGATGCTAAAACAATTATATCTACGTATATATACGTATATTACTTACTCATATACCTATTTAGTGTTATAAGGAGTGCCAGTTGATGTGCACAATCTGCAGATGACTAAATTGGGCAAAAATATTTTTATTTTTTTAAATCCGAAACATAGTATATTTTTCAAATGATTAAACGACTTTTACTAGATACGAATTTTTAATTGCACTACTAAATATAATTTAATTATATAAAGGTACTAATCATAAACGAATAACTGGTCAAGTACGTAAGTGTAGGATTCTCCCTGTGGGATCCGTACAAACTTAATTATGTACGTAAATAATCGTCCATTCTGCAAAGCGAGAGGCTTTACTATTTTGCCTGTTTCGATACAGACACCGACGGACAAACGAGTGAATATATTTTGTGTTATATAACTAAAAATTTGCTATTTTTGGATTTTTCCCCTTACTTCTGCTGTGAGATATTACTTCTTGTCAAATTTCATGATTACAGGTTAATGGGAATTACTACATAGACTTTAATGAGTTAGTTTTTTTGTAATCGCAAAAAATATTTTTTATATTATAAAACTGCAATATAGGGGTTTTCTTTTTTTATTTTTTCCTTTCTGTGTGTTATGAGATATTGTTTAGTTCAGAAACTTCGTGATGCTAGGTAAACGCGGGAAGTAACCTATACGTTTTGATGAGTGAGTTGAGAGTATCAAAATGTATAGAAAAAAAAGAAACCAAAATCAACAAAATCAAAGTTAGGTTCGACGGGTTCTTCGAAGTCTAGTTGTGAAAAATACTAGTGGTTTGGACGTCTAGTAGTATAGAGAGGGCTTTATGTGTGTGGGTGTGTGTATACGATGATTATGCACGCACACACACAAACCGGGCTATGTGGAGTGTCGATCCACATGTGTAAATTATTTTCATGTTCACAGGTGCCATTGTTTAAATAGTTTTTTTTTATTAGTGCATTTAATCCGTTGACTCCCATAAGGGACGCGCGTCCCTCTATTACGTTCCAACCGTCAGCTCCCATAAGGGACGCACGTCCCTCTGTATTGCGTTGTTTTGCGCTCGGTCGCAAGGTCGCACTTTTTTGCTTTATTGCTCTTTCAATTAACATTTACTATAGGAGTGACAGTGACAGATCGATAGATTATGATTGATGATTCCATTTTATATAAACTTGCTTATGGTAAAGTGTGGCCCGGGCCTGGGTTAATTTTTAAAAATAAATTCCTGTAAATAAAACATATCTCGAGCTTTATTATTTCTAAAATAACATTTATTTACGAGTATAATAATATAAATATTCTAAAGGTATTAAACATACCATAGCATTTCAATTTTTTTTATGAATTTTAAATGTTTTTTTTTTTGCCATTTATTCTGCGAAGTTCTAATCCTTTTGCCTTCAACTTTTTGACATTGATTTGTATATAATTTCATCTTCTTTACGGAACAAAAAACTTTACACATGTAACTTGATTGGTTTATGAGATATTTGAGTTTATGTCAAGGCCGGCCCTCGACGCCACGTCGCGCGAAAAAGGTCTGGGACTTAGGGCTGGATCACTTTTTTTAAATACGGGGAATCAACCCCCAATTCTTTTACACCTACTAGAGCCATAGACTTCAGTATTTGGTATTATTTTCAAATTGATACCTCTACATTTTATTCGCCCCACTGCTGGGTACAGGCCTCTCTCATTTGCATTATATGAGAGGATTTTAGTTATACACTTCCAAGGAGACCAACCGGCGTGGTAGTGGGTTTCCTCACGATCTTTTGCTTCACCCGAGTGTCAGAGACGATTTAGCACAAATTCTATAGTTATAAATATTGTGCTGCCAGTGGGTATCGAATCAGCACCTCCCGCTTGAGAGGCGTGCTCTTGCTCGCTGGGCAAATCTGACACATTCTTTTGAGTTATGAAACCCTATAAATATGAATTCCCTGCCTGCCCAACAACGTAAGAGCATGTCTAAATACGTTAACCTATGAAAAGACGGAAAATTTATTAGAAATTACACAATGAAATTGAAAAAATTAAGAATAAATAATTAAAATAAAATAAATTAAAAATATAGTATACAACACTCCAGTGCTAAAATTTGTCGATCGATGATTGAGGAATCATACTGCACGCTCGCAAACACTCTTACACTTTATGTACAAACTACCTTCATATAACCACTGCTCCGACCGAACCTACAATACCTACACCTACATATTCACTTGCTTAACTTTAACTTGAATTATGACAAAATTTTAACTATGTAAACATGAATGTTCTGTTTGTTTTTTTTTTTAATACTAGATTAATT
>WYDE02196730.1:0-10554 GCA_009867175.2 Adela reaumurella | reverse complement strand
AACTTGGGTACTATGGACTTGATTCAATATTATTGTGAAAATATCAAGTAAAAAATATCGTATTGCACAAAAAGCGTAAATTTAAAAAAAAAATGGACTTGATCCGCTATTATTCTATGTGCCTCTACTACTGTCATAACCAAATTCTTAACTAAAATAATTTAATGTCTTACTCGCAACAGTATTTTCTCAGCCGTCTTAATGTTTGGAATTAATGCATGTGTGTTTTTTTTTTAAATATCAACCCCGATAAAAAAAAACTCGCTATAGGAAAACAAGATGCCAAGTCGCCGTACAATCTGGAATCACAGTAGAGGGCAACAACGAACGCTCGAGTGTAAGCTTACAGTCTGAGTCGACCGCGCCTCCGCCGCCCGCCCAACGCAATCCAACTCGAGCTCCGGAAGCTGCACGAAATAGCCCACAGAAAGAGGCTTGAAGATGGGTCACAGCCACGAAGTGAATGTAAGAGGGAATGTAAAAAGGTCAAGTGGTTTTGTTAATTTATTTTTATTTAACTACACATTTTTCACATTTTTAACGGTTTGAACAGGGATATTAGTAAATTGTGAGTTTCTTTTATGGAACACATCACTTAAAATTATCACCTGGAATGTTGCACATTTCTGAAAAATTATCTAAGTCGTGACTCATTTTACACTAATAACTAATTATAGGTTACTTCCCTTTTTAGTTCTAAACCTGATTACAAATTATTGCAAATGTAGAATAAGAAAATTGATATGAAGTATTACCTACTCGCGATAATGTTTTACTTGTAAACATAATTTTAAATTTGCAAAACTAACTTGGTCATGTAGATAGCTCAACATAGAAAATCGCAAACGCAAAATCTCCACAACAACTGGTTTAAGGTCATGGAGAGACGTTCGAGCGTCATGTACAAAGTTCAGTGCGTCTATGTGTTTTAACCCGGTAGTACGGCTGGTAAATATAAGAGGGGTAAGGGAAAGAAAGATCATTTTCCATGAAAGTACTTCTCAAAAACTTATAATGCTCTTTTTGAGAGCTTTATTCAACCGTATTAAAAAATATGATTTAGGCAAATATTTAACAAAATGTGAACAGATCGAGTTATAATCTTTGTTACAAATAAAGTAAATTATAGTCACTAATATATTTTTATTGATTAAACCTTTCTCATAATTTATGTGTCTTCTTTCTACGCCTCTTTCGGTGATAGTATTTTTTTGGATATGAAGACACGACAAGCGTTTCGTCCAGGAGTTTTTCGCGTTGCGTCGCGTCGCGCAGCGGGAGGTTGTGTATCAAAGCTGCGCCTGAAGAGTCCGCACAACCTCCTGGACGAAACGCTTGTCGTGTCTTCATATCCTTTGAACAGCCAGATGCGTGCTAGCATTAAGTGAAAATACGATAGTAATTTTTATTAAATTTTTTCAAGTATGCGGGTTATGTACAATTTTACAAGACGGACTTACTATATCTAACTTATTTTCGACAAAATAGTGACATTGATATATTTCTTTATCGTTACCTTTCCTACCGTTCTTTAAAGATTATCTTGTGATTATTCCACCTCCTTCATACATCGATGTAAACATGCATCAACAACTGTCTCGTTTAGTAAAGTTCACATTTTTGGTTCTGACACGTATGTTCATCTAGGATGGCTCGAGCAAACCTTACTTTCAAATTATTTTTATAGTCCGTCTGCTTTTGACTCAAGTCATGCTTGCAGCGTCGATTAACAAGGAATCAGTACGCGGTCGGCGAACCCGTTAACTCAACAAATACTTGTTGACCCTACTCTTCAAGGCTCCAATGCTGGGGGAACTAAAGGGACTCCGCAGGGAGCCAATGTCACATTTGTAAAACTGTCACTATCCATTCTCTCCACATGTCCAAATTAAGCATCTAAGTTTACCTCAAATAAGTGTATTTTCAATAAAACTGGCTACTCTCATAATTTAAGTTTATTTACTGAGCTATCTTGACATTATAAAAGTCTGCAATAAAAGCATCCTGAAATGTTCTGAAAGTCTACAGCTTCCATTTAATAAATAGAGTTGTAGTCTTTTTTCTCAAGCCCTGTAGCCGCAGAATATACTTTACTGCAGGGTTAGTGGAAGGATAGGGAGGGAGTAGAGCCGGGGTGGTTGGGGGGAGCACACGCTGCGCGCGTCTTGGCTCATCTTCAAATATTAATTCCGCTATTACCGGTTGTATTCAAATAAACCTCGACTAAGTTCAAAACAAGAAAATTCTAGAATAATATTTTCTCGTGGAAAATCCCAGCACTAAAATTTATGGAGCCTCGCGACTCACTTCACGGGGAAGTTGATTTAAATTAATTCAATTTAAAAAATTGAAACTTGAATTTTTATTTGCTTAAAACTTTATATTTCTCCTCTGTATAATTAAATTAAACAAGGTAATAAATGCACTAGCAATGATTTGATTTGCTTAAGGCATAAATTACAACATACTCGTATTTAGGTAACCTGTAAACACTTCAGAAAGGTCTAGCGTTATGAAACTCATCCTAAAATATTCTAATCTATTGCATATATGTCTTATTGTAATCAATACATAAAACTTACAATAGGCGAATCGAATTCCCTAAGGCATTAAAAATGGCCATCCTTTGGGATGTGGTAGAAAGTTAGGCGTAATAAACTCTTTAGTTACAGCGAAAAACACCACACCTCGCGAAACCACGCTCAGAGGGGCGCCATGCCTGCTTTAAGTCGGACAAAAGGTCTTTTTCCAATTTATTAACACTCCTTATGAAGAATCCCAGGTGGCAGGGAACACACTGATTGAAAGACCGTTCCATAATTTCGCTGTAAGATACAGAATTCTTCATTATCTTATAAAATTCAGATTCTTAGAATTTGGGTGTCAATAAAGTATGGATGCTCCGAGCGGATCCTCGAGTGTGGCGGATACGGATCGGGGAAGGAGGGATATAATTGTACGCCTACATTTATTTCCCGTCTATCTTTCAAAGATGCACATCACAGGTATGTATTCTGAATTTCAATGAAAACTTCTGCTATTTATGTATATGTAAAAGCATAAAACAACGATAGCACCACGAAATTTAGGTAGTCACGTATCCTAATCCCAAAAGTAAAGAATATTCAGAAATTGTGCCACTTTCGGAATAAAGGATGAATAATGTGGACATTACGTCACATCCTGTCGCGCCGCTTATGAAATGAAACCTGACACTTTTCCAAGGCGATTAACATTCCAGACGAAATTAAGTCCTATCTAGAATCCTTCGAGCTAAGCTGACGAAGAATACGAATGAATTCAGAATAACGTTTATAATATAAATATCGAAGTTTGATCCGGCTGGTGTATCATACTAGTTTATCAATTAATTATTAATTATTAATCATCGTTTTTATTTGTTCGAGTACTTGTATGTATGTATCGTTTATTGTACACCAATTATAAAATGGTACAACAGTTAAGGACTAATACCCAAATGTTATTTTATTCTATCGCGTCTATCGCTATTAACAGCGATAGTACTTATAGGTTTAATCTAAAATGTAATTTTATTTTATTTTATATAAACAACAGCACATATGTATGCAATGCAAGATAAAATAAATAATAAAAATTACACACACACCAACCCTTACGCCTCTTCCCAGGAGGGGTAAGCAGAGACAATGAAGCACTATATGACACGTTCCTGAAATACATCCATTGCTTTCTCCGCTGTCATACATATATCGCTTCGTATTTGCTCGCTGGTAAATAAAAATTACACAGGTTAAAACTTACCGACACAACTATTTCCTAAACGCTTACCCACTACTTGCTTAATACAGCAGTAAGAAAAGAAAAGAAATTAAACAAAAAATTAATTACAAAAACTGCATGTTATTCAATCTAGTAAAAGTAACTAGAAATAAATAAATCAAACTAAAGGTTATTTTATAAATTAATTAATTAACAAATTAAATAATAATTTAGTAAAATAAAATGAATAGTGTCGAATTAAAATTCCAATCAACTGCTGTTTCAAGATTTTTAGAATGTGTCATGACCGCATCCGATGAAAACGAATAGATGGGCTGCTTAATGTACTTTTTAATGATTTTTCATTAATCGTACACATGGATATTCACATTTAGCAAAGTAAAAAAAAATCGAAAAAATAGCTATAATTTGATGACGTAATTGCCGCGAGTGGAATTTTTCGCCCATATTAGGTTCAGGTCACTTTATCCTCTCAAGTGCCATGTATATATACTCGTAATTACCAGAAAATATTTAGGAATGCGCGTTCTCTCAAACACGCAATAAAAATGTTTGTGTAAAGCATTCCATATTACTCCATTTAAAAAAAATATATATACAAAGCGTGCCTTGCTCACGCATAGGCGTAGATAGACCGACGACGATGCCTACGGAAATTGCAGAGAAATGCAAGTGGTGTTTAAATTATTCGTAATAATTGTATTCTGGTAATATCAAATTTTATAATTAGCGGAGTTCATCGAAATTAAATTAAGGTCGTAATTAAAAAAATATATACATTAAAAATAATGTGATTACACGCAATAAAGTAACAGTTGTGTAAGCTACCTGTTCTGAATAAATATTATTATTGATGTAATATATATATACACTAGCAGCTTTAAGCTGATGCGTGTACTTTTCATCTTGAGTGAACTTTATTTTAAATTCTGTTTTTTATTATTACTTTATGTTTTGTTATTTTGTTTAATTTAACTTTGTAAGGAAATATTGTTACATCAATAATAATATTTAAATTAAACAAAACAACAAATACCTGTTCTACGCTAAAAAGAGCGGAATTCAGACGCACGCCCACTTTCCTAGGTCAGTAGGTAGGTAGAGCTCGCGAATAGCCTAGGACTACTAGTAGTTACTCGGGTCGCCCTAGACGCACGTACCTAGAAAATATCGATCAGGTTCTCAAAAAGGGGTAAATATCCGTACCCGACGAGCATATATAAAGAATATTATGAGAGTGCAAGAAGCGGCAGAGGGCGTGAGGATCGTGGCACGTGGATATCCGTTGTCTCTGCCTACCACACTGGGAAACAGGCGTGACGTATATATGTATGTGCTCGGAAATAAACTGTCTCCAGACCCAAACTTTGGTTCACATATCGCTGATAAAGACAAAGTAGCAAGTAAAAAGTTGGGGGTCCTCAACAAGGTTAAGCTGTACTTCACTGAGCACAAACGCATTCAACTATATAATCCAAGAGAAGTCATGCATGGAGCATTGAAGTCACCTGTGGAATGGCTCAGCACAATGCCACCTTTCGGCGTTAGACGCGATAGAGAGGCGAGCGAAGCTGGTATTAGGTGATACTGAACTAACTTGCAAGCTACAAACACTCCGCCATCGGAGAGAAGTAGCTTCCCTTTGTGTTTTCTACAAGCTGTTCCATGTGGATTGTGCGAACTCGCTTTACGCCTTAATTCCAGCTTCTCCTTTCTACCATCGATAGGAAATCCCGTATAGTCATATCCAGGAAGTGCGTTAATTGTTCTGTATTTTATGTTATGAAATACGCCTGTAGTTTTATTTATCATATCTCGGGTCCTAGACGCATCATATTTGTACTCAAAATAAATGTTTCGTTTACATACACTCAGTAGTCATGACAAAATTAGGAAAACTCGAACAATATTGGCGGGACGGGTCTACGTTCCCGATCATGATCGTAACATTCCCACTTGTTGGAGTAGTCATACAAATAAAACAAATAACTACGTGAAAATGAGCTTGAGCAGTGAACTCAGCCAAATTATTAAATGTGAACATGCTATTCTATTTGCCGTCATGCAGGAATCAAATAAATAGTGTAGTCACTTTACGTGTAGGTATGCAAAAAAATCATAACAGCGATTTTACTTTTTATATGAGTAACATTATCTCCTGTGCAATGTTGAATAACAAAAATCTACCAAAAATTAAATTTTTTTATTATAGTATTAATTAAATTAAAATTATTATAACAAGCATATTGTATTTTCTAGTACGGTTAAGTTCCAAGAATCGGTAGAAAAAAGATTTATTTATTTTGACAACAAAAAATAGAGTAACCACATTTTTTTTCGTAGAATTTTCTAATTTAACATTGCTTATAGAATAAATTATTAGTACTATTATTACTGGGGCGGCATCACCAACTAATTACTTAGTAATACAATTGAGTGCCTGATTCAACGAGTTGGCTATGAGAGTTGAAACATACTTATTGAATAATAATACTTTAATATTAGTATTCCGTATTAGTTTTCCAATACCACTTAGAGTTCCGTCGCTGGATATCACATACGCATTGAAAATAATTTTACGATTCTAGCTGAATACTTAAAACCAGAGTAAGGCCTCAGCCAGCCACTTCCCGGCCGCTGTGAGACGGCGACCGACCAACCATTACACTAATTTCCTTAATCACCCCCAAAATAGAAATCCTCGGTCGCTAAACGTCCCCGGCTCTACACAAAACGTATTTTAATCGATCTAGAACGTTCCCGGCAACGATTGGCGGCGTTTGTAATTGCGCGGCGTACGTTTATTCTCTTTAATGGACTTTGCGAAACTCCCGGCCAACTCTACTTACGGCTAAGATATTTGAGGAAAAACTACTATCTAGCTACCGCAGCTAGTGGCAAACTTGTTCAAGTGAGGCGGAGGCGGTGGCTGGGCTGATTTAATACATTTCATTATACACTCTGTCGGTGTAATGTTTGGGTGTAATCTCGTGCACGCGGCGGTGCAGTGCGATGACGTTGCTTACCGAGTCTTAGGGACTCAAAATTGTAAGTCACCAGGGCTAGATCTTAGACATTTTGCATTAATTAAATTCCATGTTTGAAATATACCTGCTGTTCGTGTATTACGTTTAAACCCTGTATTGCCTGTGGACCACCTTCGATGTCCATCGAGGTGAACAATGGATAGAAAATAGTTGCCGTAGTTCACCGAAATGTCCTTTTGTTTACATCGTGGTGTATGAATGAATAATATGGATCGTAAAAGCAAAAGTGGAAATGATACGATTGAATATAATCCTTTTCTTTTCTGGTGGTTCTTTTGGCGGTGGGTCGACAGGATGTCGTCAGATCTTCAAGTCAATAGAGACAGATAGATTTTTTCGAAATGTTTCTTTTTGTTCGGAGCTGTTCGAGAAAATAAATGTTTCAATTTAAATAATTTGTCGCCCAAACCAGCTGAGTCGGCGTTACTCCAAGATAGACACGCAGCCGGGTGCTCCGCATCGGTTGGATCAGACCCCTTAAGTACTCGTAATTTACATTGTCGGTGAGTATACCGACAATATCAGCTGAGGCGTCCCGTTGTTGCTACTGAAGAGGGTTCTGTTACTCTATGAGTGTGTTATGAGGGTGCTCCATGTTGGAGCTGTTCCTTGCGTTTATAGGGATCAGTAAGCTCGAAACGCCAAGAGGGCTGCTGCTATAGGGCAGTGTGCGGGCTCCCCACCGACGCCTCGGGCCTCGGGCTTCGCCTTCGTCGTCGAGGTTCTACTCTGGCGCTGATGTGGATGCTGTTCCGGCGATTTTTAGAAAATTAATTTGGTCAGAAGTACCAGGAGACTAGCAGTTAGAGGGAGATATCCTTAGTTCAACTATCACCAAATTGACCGTGATTGGTATCGTCGGATAGCTCTCGCCGAGGCGTCCTTTTTACAGTTTAATAATGTTATTAATTAATTATGCACAGCCAACCGTTCAATCAACCACCCAACTGTATGACTAGGTATTTAATTCAATGACGCCGTTTACTTGCATTTTTGAATGACGTCAAATAAAATAGCATGATAACATGTAATAACTTGGATGAATCCATATTTAAACCACGCAATGGTTGAGTTCATTTTAACGTATTTATTTTTATTACTATTCCAACAAGTTGGAACGTTACGATCACGATCGGAAACGTAGACCCGTCCCGCCAGTATTGTCCGAGCATCCGTAAATTAGAATTGTTACATGACTGCCGAGTATATCTCCACGATATATTTATTTTGAGTACAAATATGATGCGTCTAGGACTCAAATATGATCAATGAAACTAAAGGCGCATTTCATAAAATAAAATAAAGAATGGTAATTAACGCACATCCTGAATGTGACTATACGGGTGTCCTCGGTGGATTCAAAATATTTAAACCATTTACTCCATACATGATCTTGAAGACGAAATATGAAATAATTGTTCTATTTGTTTGAAATTTTTTAAAACAAATTTAATGTATATACGATTATTGATGGTATAGAACTATTTCATACCAACGTTCATTTATTTTGGTTGTATGTGATTTTCAATCGTTTCATTGTGCTGTAATTCGTCTTTTGCCATATTCATTTAATACGCACCCCGTATTTCAAGGAACCAATCCTGCTTGGCACCGATGAATTTATGTTGCACATTTATACTATGGTAACGTTAGTTACACTAATAATGCCTAGAGTGCCTTTACTCAAAGTAAATTTCTAGATTATGGCAACCCTCAGCTCGGCTTTATGAACGACACACCAGTCTGTCTGTTTGCAACGTAGATTAATATGATTTAGCAGCTCCCAGCTGAGTTATCTGCAGCTGGGAGCTGAATAAGTCATGCCCTCCGAGCATTCTCGTAACTACGGCTTGGGAGGCTGTTAGTCTACTGACCGCAGACAGACAAGGCTCTCCTGAAAATTTTAGGAACCTCTGATGGTTTGTGAGCTTGAACTGGCAGATATATTTTACAAGCTTCACGTTTTCGTTAAGCTTAAATCTTGCAGGGTTCGATGCCAATGCAACAATATGGTAGGTACTATTAAGGGGATTCAAGAGTCTTCATGTCCTGATAGAGCGTAATTAATTAGATCTACAGTCGCCCAATTATCGAAAGGATCTTTTAGAATTTATAATGAAAACTATGTTCAGAAGCAAGTTTCGCGGTTTTCGTCCGGCATTCCTAATACTTTATTGTCTGAGCTAAATAAAGCCACTACTCGACTATGGAAAAAAAATGGTGTATGTTTTTCTGTTCGTATGTTTGTTCGCACCACTCCTCCTGAACGTTTCAGCCAATCGGGCTGAAATTTTGTACGTTCGTTCTGTATGTAAGTAGCTGGCAACACACCAATTTTCAACTACCTAGAAGAACTGGCGAGAAACTTCGGTGTAATTTATTTTTACAAATCCACTCCTAAATAATTTTTCCGATCGCGCTGAAATTGTATATATTCATCCTATGTGTCAATAGCTCGCCACACACTAATTTTCAATTTAAATAACTAACAACACTGGCGTACATCTACCTTGTGAATAGAAAAAGGTTGACTTTTTGCCGTTAAGCAAAGCCTAGCAGCCAATCTTCGCACACAGTGAGCGCACTGGTTTCTCCACAATGGTTTGTTTCACCGGAACAACTGCTTCAATAGTGAAAAGCATCTAACAAAGACAGACTGGCTGCTTGCCCCAATTTTTTATAAATGTGGTCTTACATACAGACCGTCACTCTTGTTTCCCAGTAGGGTAGGCAGAGGAAACTTATCTCCACGTGCCACAATCCTGACATAGCTCTGCCGCTTCTTGCGCTCTCAAAATATCATTTATTCGTGCTCGTCGGTTACGAGTACTGCTCACTAGCCCCTTTTGGAGCACATGCTCGATCTGTTCTAGGTACGTGCGTCTAGGGCGATCCTTCCCGACTCTTTCACTCACATTCGCAAAAAAAAATTTCTTTGGTCTTCTATCTCCCATTCTTCCAACACTTCTGTGGTCTTCTACGTGGAAAATCGAACCGCACAATAACCTCATGCTGTGCAGCATGACGAACTCAACGATGGAATACCATAGCATATAGCATATTTAGCCAATGTAATTAATTTTTTAAAACTTCCGGCTCTTCTCACGGCGACTTATCGGATAATTTAAAAAGTATTGAATGTAATTAATTAAATAGTTTCATCATAAAGTTAAATTTAACTGAAGTATACCAAAATACATCAATACCAAAATATCAGTGGACTCTTCAATCCCTCATCTATTGCAGCCATCCGTATAACATTCCGCGCTCCGAAGAACCGCAAGATCGATCGCAACTCGAGGAAAGAATCTCAAAACTCGTAATGTATCGAAGTGGAAAGTTATTTATTTAGTTACTGGAAGGCCGAGGTGGTAGAAGTACCAGGTACGAAGTACCTTGTACTCCGGCGCTCGTCGGCTCGACTAACAAATTTATCGCGAAACGCTTAAAAGCGAGTTTGCTGGCGAAGGGTTGTAGCCTAGGAGGAGATGGGATGTTCATTTGCGTCACTCAGCGTTACCGCTCTCCGCCGCTAGGTGGCGTCGCGTCGAGTCGCTTAGCGCCGCCGTGTCGCAGTCTAGTGTTCATTACAATTTTGGAGGGTTTAAAGCTGCCGTGTGGGGTAATATTTTGTGAAGTGCGCCAGCACAGTAAAATGCGTCCTCGTTTCGTAGGTTGTTAAATTGTATATTACTGAGTTCTTACTTTATTATTTCATTAATAATATAAACTTGTGCTACTTAGT
>WYDE02196719.1:0-10556 GCA_009867175.2 Adela reaumurella | reverse complement strand
GCTTTGTAATGCATACAAATTCGTAGTTATAACCAAAAATTTAAAAAAATGGACCGATCTTCGCGATTTTTTTCTATGGAGCGAAGTTTTCACTATTGAAGTAAAAATCATAGCGTTTTTGCAGCTTTACGTGAAGTTACATATTATTGAATTTCAGCTCGTTCAGTCAAAAACATTGTGAGTTATAAGCACATGACCGACGGCGTTTAGCACAGGTAGCCCCGTTAACCAAACTCTAAAACACGATTATCACAAGTCGAGTACAGAAGCCGCCGAAGATTAATGCTATTCCTAGATGAAATAATTGAAATATAAGCAAAAAGTGATCGCTGTCGATCAAGAAAGAAAGCAAGGAAGAAGAAGTAAAGGTTTTGAGTTGGAATTCTACAAAAAGTAAATTTTATACAGTAAAATAAAAAAAATCCTGTAGTATACATGAAATTCTACATTTTAATTTTGCACATATACTTAATTTAGTTTTTGCTATCTGCCATTAAATTTCCACCGTAATTTCCAGAGGACTACGTGGCGGGGGCAAAAAATGTTTATTAATTTTTTTCCTGGTTTTTGTTTTCTGTCTTGACTCGACCCAATATTCGATCGTCTTGTAAGTCCCAAATAAATAAATAAAAATAAATAAACATGAAATTCTTGACTTTCATTTTTCATACAGAATTTATCTGCCATTAAAGCTTTAGATTTTTTTTCTAACTCTCAAAACGCTAATATCCGCCGTGTAGAGACCGCGAGACTCTACACGTGTAGACTCTAAAGTGACTACACTATACACTGTAGAGTGTAGTCACTTTACGTGTTAGCATGCAAAAAATAATAAGAGCAAGTTTATTTTTTATATGAGTAATATACTCGTACAATGTTAAATTAGAAAGTTCTATAAAAAAGGTTTAATATATACTTTTTTTAAAGTTATAACATCGTGTCTTTCTTGTTGTCAAAATAAATGGATTTTTTCTACTGATTTTCGGAAGTGGTTTAAAGACCAGTGTAAACCGTGTTAAATAAAAAAAATATAACATGTTATTTTAATTTATATAATCTTATTTAATAAAATAAAAAAACAATTTGAGATTTTTTTTAGATTTTTGCAATTAAACATTGCACTATATTACTATAAAAAAAAATTAAAGTTGCTATTGTTTTGCATGGTTACCATGTTTTACACCGTATGTTGACTGGGGTATTCCTGCACCGCCTCCGTCCACACTATTACGCCAATACCATACCCCCACCCCTTTCCCTACTTACTCTAAGTTTAGAGAAGATCCGTTCGCCGTCATAACTCAGCAGTCTTTATATTTCCACTTTCGCGAGATGAAGCAGGTAGGTTGCCGGTTGCTGGCAATTTTAAGAGATATTCGCATTTATCTTTACTTCAGAAGGACTTAGGAGATTGGCCGAGGCCGCGGGCGCTGCTCTCGTTAGTTTATTTTGTATTTAATTCGCTGTCGTCTATTTCGTATTTCAGAGATATTATTTTTTAATCGCGAAATTCTTGTGAGAAGCTGGAATGAGAACAAAATGAGTAATAGAATTAAGCTCACAGTATTAAAACTGAAACAGGCCTTAATACAAATAATAATATTATTTTATTACAGACGTCCCGCCGACCCCTTTCCACCCTCCGCACTGCGTGTACTGGACTGGGCAGGGACTGCATCCCTACACGATGGACCTACCGCGGATGCGTATCAATCGGTCCTGTAGATCTTTCATCTACAGAACCGGTAAGCTCTGGAACGATCTCCCTGCCCGCATAATTTCCTGCAAGTACAGTCTCGAGTACTTCAAGAGGGGCGTGAAAAGGCAGCACGTGTCAGGCTGGGCATGAAATTCGCAACCCCCACTAAAACCGAATGTCCATGGGCGTCGTTCGTCACATTCTGGGTGGCTTGGCGCCATATGTCGCGCTCTCAATAAAAAAAAAACATAGTTCAGTAGTTCTTGAAAACAAAAATGTATCTAACTAAACACCAATAGTGAAACCCGCATCTGAACGACTTAATTTGTTCTGAATGTTTTGTCAAATTTGTATTGATTTATTTGCAATGTTTGAGTACTATTAATTTTTTATTTTCATAGCTGTTGGGATAGGGTTAAGACCGATGGAACCGAAGACAGCGCGTTTTTTAGTACTACACCGCTCTACACCGACTCAAAATATCTTGTTAACCTTTCTATTGCATGCCCCAATGTTAGACAAAATGCTGACCATACTCCTATACATGGAGTGGATTAAAAATATTGGATGTATGTACCCTTCGTGCGGTATTCGACAGATTCGTAATTGGGCAGACTCGCTGCTGTACAGATTAGTAGATTGGACAGATTCTTGGATTCGTCGGATTAGCTATACGGCAGAAATTGTATAGTTGTGCACAAAATATACTTCATGAATGACTTGTCGAATCGTTGGTTTTGACATTTCGGTATGTACATCAACGAATGGGAATACGTCAATGGTTGGAGACCGGAGATGACACCTGCGGTTGGCCAGGTCAGGTACTATGTAACATAGACAATTATCCTACCTAAACAATTATTCACTAACTAGCTGTGCTTTTGGCTTCTCCCACTTGCTTAGAGGCACATACTAACCTACGTGCACGAAGGTCAGACTTGGCCAGTTTTTGTTAAGATATCGTGATGAAATTTGACAAGTATACACATTCTAGATTACATTAAACAATACTATGAAAACCTCATCACATTTTTCCATCCCGACCAGTTCAATGTAGCCGGCTGGAATTGAGGTAAGTGCTGATATCGCACCTACCATAACTCACCAAGGTATTTAGGCTGACATCACTTGTACTAGAAAATTGGTACATTCGGTGATGAAGCCTTCCGTGTAAGTTACCATTAATAATAAAAAAAAACATGAAGTAAGCCGTTTTGAGTTGTAAGCAAATAAACTTGACGACAGACAGACAGTTCTTAAACAAACATTGCACTGAGAAAAATACTTAGTTAAATGTGAGCCTACCAAACAGCTTTGTTTAATTGACAAAGCGCATGGTAGTTTTTATCAATCAATCTTGTTGGTTCAAATAACAAGTTTGTTATTTCAACCATATACTAGGTCACTTTGACAACGCTACTTGGTAGGGTCACATTTAACCAACATAATTAGTAATTTTGAACAAGTGTTTTTCTCAGTGTGTTAAACTTTGTTTCATTACTTAACAAAAACTGACACATCCGTCGCTGATCTCTTATTTATTATTATTAGAGATATACTTCGTGTTTTCTACAAGCTGTTCCACTCGATTCTCACTTCTCCTTTCTACCATCGATACACCCGTCGGAGGGGAGAGTATCCATACATTTTCTTCTATCTACTGAAACATATCTAATCGTACGCACGATGTACGACGTTCAAGCATCTAAGCATACGGACGTTCAAAATGTAATGTACGACTTTCAAGCATCCAAGCATACTACGGACGTTCAAAATGTGATGTACGATGTTCAAGCATCTAAGCATACGGACGTTCAAAATGTGATGTGCGACGTTCAAGCATCCAAGCATACGGACGTTCAAAAAGTGGAATCAGCGGAGGTTTTATTCAGTTTCCCCAACATAGGAACCTTCAAGAGTATGGTAAAGAAGCAGTCATTGAGTCGGAGGGCTACTCGATCGCGCGCTCTTTTCCTTTCGTCGATGCTGGAAGTACAAATGGAGTCAAAAGCCAACCAACATAAGGATCCCATGAGATCTTCGGCATGAGATCCAACTTGCCGGAGGGGTGGGAACGTTACAATCTCTGAAAATGAAAATTTTGAAAATTAAAATGTATTTATTTATCATGTGGCACATGACAAAAAGAAAATCGGTTTTCTTGCACTATAATATTCAGTCTTGCAGGAGATTATCCATAATAGTACTTTTACAGTTGCGCCCGTCTACATTGTAAATGATATAATATTGTAACATAGTAATAATAATTTTATATAAGTAAGAAGTAACAGATATCATGATTAAATAATTCAATAAGTAAAAACACTCCAAATTTGACAAAATAAAAATGATCTTATTATTTCCAATAACCGCTCTGTTTCATTGTAGTCCAGTTTATTTAGCCATGTTTTGATTGAGTCTCTTCGTGCTTTACTAGTTTTCTCAGTAAAATTACACACTATAGCCTGTTTAAAAATGTGGGCATTTAAAAATATTTATGATCGTTGCGCAAATGTTGTTTTCATTTGTGGAGGCTGAATGTCATCACGATTTCTAGTAGTAGGCCTGTCTACTTTCCCTTGGTCGTCTCTGATCGATAAATTTTACACTTCTTATCATTATTACTGGAGCATTGCCTAATTTAGACACTACAGGTGATTAGGTGCCTTACATGCTGCTTCATATCTTGTCCGAACATCTTGCGAAATGTGGTGGTCGGTGTTGTGCTGTTATTTACCGGAGTTGTCGCAGCACAACACCGATTGCTCTGCTTTACCCCGATTCTAGGGATTTAGCGTGAGTGATATGTATGCAAACATGTACTATTTCTTTACTTCATATTTTGATGGGAAATATGTAATGGCGCGATTTGGATGGGAATAAAGTCGGCTCGAATGCTGTGACGAGAGACGGAGCCGATCCGAATCATATAAAGCAGGAAAGTTAACGCACGCAGCATGTTATTCGGTCAGTCTGCTTCTTTAGACTAAATCTGAAATTATAAATACATAAACGACACGGATGGAGCGACAGATTACACGATGCCCAACCAAACTAATATAAGCAAAGTTAACTGTGTATTCTTATTAAAAGCTTGGAATTCGTAGTGTCAAGAACCGTTTGATGGACCGAAGAGGCGATCTGTCGGAAGTCATAAACAATTCGACAAATAGCGTCGATATTATCGAAACCGTCGGATCTGTGTTGCTTTGAAATAAAGATGAATGTGTGATGTTTATGTAGCACAGATGTTCGTTACTGTACGTACACCGTACGTTGTTGGAAGCATTCCAAGAAACGAGCTATGGAGCGGTAACTGCCAACTGCCACCATCAGCGTCGCCACACTCTCGCACACAGTTTCAAGTTAAAATTACAGAGCACTCCGCTTTACCTCGAGTTATATCAAATTGTTGGAAATTCCTCGTAACTTACACCTGTTCGAGACAAGTACATAGCGATTGTAACTGCTACACGGACTATGCTGCAGCTATATATGTCCCCGACAAATGGTCAGTGTTATTTCTAAAGATTAAGGATTATGTTACACGGAGTTTTTAGGTTTATGTTTAGGAATTTAAAAATAGATTTTAAGACTAAAATAAATATAGGTACATTACCTACATACTCGTCATCGTCATCATCAACGTTAAACCTTCCAGTGCTGGACATACTGCTCTCCAATTTGTTTCCAAACCTCCAGGCACTCGACAGCACGAATCCATCGTTTGCCCGCGACGTACCGGATGTAAATAATTGTGTACTAGTAAAACACAAAAAACTAAAAATAAGGAAATTCAGAGCTATTATATAGTTCACGTGAGATGTACTCGTACGTAACCCCCCACCCACCTTCTAACCCCGGCAAAATTTAGTAGAATCCCTCTCCTTCCCTTCCCTTTTCTTCCTTTTTTGTGCTCAATTTATGGGCATCCTCTATTTACAACAGAAAAGACGGAATCGTTAAAATCAAATAAGTTACTGACGTTTCCCTGGCAATACTTGAGTGATGAAAGCTCTCAGATATTTTAGCATAGCTCTCCCAAACGATTCTCCAATACGGAAACTGCATGTGTATATCAGTCTGTTTGATAGTGTAGGGGGAGAGAAGACCACCGTGTATAGGCACCTCGGTCCGGGTCATCTGCTCGATGACACGCTTGATAAATCTGTTCCCGAGAACACGCGTAATGGCGGAAGGCTGTTAAAATGGAGATTACCGTCGACAATGTATGTAGTAAAGAAAGACACAAAACTCGTGAAGACTATTCTTCAGACGAACTTGTCAACCTCGCCAACGAAAGGTATAGTAAACACAACGAAGAAAAGTAATAATGATATTTCTTGTACTATTTTTAAGAATGTCTAAGTAGAGAGAACATTTTGGTGGATAATTATATAAATTTCGACGAAATTGCTGCCGGAATGGTGCTTTTAAATCAATTATCAATTAGAAAGTAACAAGGAAATTACGTTAATTAGAAATTAATAATTTTTTTATAATGTATAATGAATTTTGTTTTTATCACGAAAAGTTATAAAAGCAAAACAAAATATCATTGAAAAAAAAACAATTTATCATTAGACTTAGATGACCGCAAAAGGCTTAAACCAAAACGCTAACTTAAGTTCTTAAGAAAGTCTCTTGCGTGACAGATGCAAATCTAGTGTAAGAGAAAATGTATAAATTAATCGCTTTGCATGTTTTTATCTAATAAATCATTTCAGTGTGGATTCTTCAAGTTCGTCGTCATATAACTCCACAAAGCATTGAGAATGCAGCTTCATTATTTCAAGACAGTAATGGGCCGACAGATGTTAGAATTTACTGAAAGCGAATTTTGCAGTGTTCACTTTGCTCTCACGGTTAAAGTGAGAGGTAACTGTGAAACTCGTAAATTTTTCGCTTTCTTGCGGAACGGATTAACCCGCTGGCTAATCTCGTATGAGTTGTCTCTATTATTGCTACAGTCAGATGAGCTGTTCGTTCACTGCAGCGGTTTAAAGAGAGTTGAACCACTGGAATCTAGAACTTCGCGGGATAGCATTCCTTGCGGTTTGAACACATCAAATTATAGTTGGCCATTTATCTGACATATTGCGCTACCTCATTACCGTAGAATATTGAACATACATATCACTTACAGTTGCCAGAAATAGCGTAGGTTAGACAAACAAAAGATGTGGAATAATCCAATAACCCTAATAAATAAAGAAGAAAATCTGTAACTACCTATGCGATTATATTATCTATATATCTGTATTATGTACACACAACTGAAAACATATATTATGGTGTATTTCACGTCAATATGCACGCGTTAGCAGAAAGGGAGTCTCCACACCTCAAGCCAGTGGTGGACGGCGGACGGTAGATACTGCGAGCATACCAGAAATATACCTATTAATCTCTCTAACTCTACGGTTTAAGGTCACGGGGGAAAAGTCCAAAGTAATGAGAATTCACTGACGCTTACTGCCTACTATGCGCCGTCGGGATTGTATGTTCGCTTAAAACTCGAGAACTACTCAATCAAACACCATTGGTTTTCATTGACATATTCTGTGACAAGTGAAGATGATTATAAGTTATATACCATCGAGGTATTCCTTCTGGAGTCGGAGAAGTGAGCAAATATGTGTTCTCGATGCGGGAGCTTCTAGTGATAAGTTCCTAAGATCTTAAATAGTTAGAATGATTTCTAAATTAATAAAAAATATTATTTTTTTATTTTACCTGGTAATTATTTTGTCTTATTTGGTTGCATATTTGGTAATTATTTAATTTTAGGAACTGTCCCCGCTATAAAAGTTGACATAACGAGAGTGTGGCGGCGGAGGTGGTATCGGCGTGTTGACTTGCCTAAGCGAAGTTCACACGAATATTAACTTCATTAAGCTGTGTGTGGACAGCTCGTAACCGTACACTATATGAGTTAGTTACGTTTTGTGTGAACGAAACCCGACAATTAAAATATTTAAGTATGAACTTTATTTAAATAAATCGGAAGATCATAATACAAATGCATATCTAAATTTTACATAGATATGTATTCATATATCTATGTAAAATAAATCACGGTACAGATGTCCTCGACCAAGACGCTGTTGTGCTTCAATATTGAAGTACTCTTTACGGGACAAAATCGACCATCACTTTCAGCAAAGGTTTGGACAAGCATGATGCAATATCAGCTGATCAGGTAAGACATGTACGGTTTGCAGTTTGCTCCGTTTCCGTACCCAGTTCTACGAGAAACAGGCAGGGAATGCAGTAATGCACCCCTCATTCATTAGCCGTTCCACCAACACACCGCTCCGGAAGAACTCACATTATTCCTGGCGGAAAAATGATAGAAGACACTTCCTGTTGAAGTATTTCCCCCATGGTACTATTTGTAGTCCTTTATGTTTGATATATAAAGTTACTGGCTGGATTGATTTCCTAGAAATGGAATGCATTCATTTTTAATTTTGAGATGGTATTGACAGGCGTCACAACAGTGAAAATATGGCCATAAGTATATGTGGATTTTTTATCTCCCTGCATACGTTTTCGTTCGTTGCGATTGTTCGAGGACACCTATGCGTTACTAAGTTGTCACGTACTAGTTGGTGCCATATCGTCGCGCGTCCTCCGCGCCGACCTTGAAGTTCGCGCCAAGGTTCGGGAGTGATTTTTTTTTGTTGCTTTCGTTGACAATCATTGATGAAAGAAGACAATGACGATTGATGAAACAGGCTAAATCTTTAAGGGTACGTGCCTGACTGAGGTAAGTCTATAATATTTCGTTGTGATGAAATGATGATATATGAACAATCAATAAAATGGCCATGAACCAAATTTTATTGTATTATTGGAGTCACTTGAACCATCGTTAGAAGATAATTTATTTTTGGTTGATTTTCCTTGCTTAATATGCAAGTCGCTTACTGAATCTTAATCAGAATAATATGGAAAATAAATAAAGAAAAACGTTTAAGGCGACTGCGACCACCTGCACATAACCTCCCCCACCCAATATCTTAGTTTTCAAATAACTTTTTAATTGTTGTCATTGTGCTGATTTTTTTTTGCACAAAAACGTGTACTACGTGTTCGCGTGCTTGTGCTGATAAATATTTTTCACAATGACGACAGTTTAAAAGTTATTTGAAAAGTAAGATATATGGTGGGGGTAGGTTATGTGCAGGTGGTCGCAGCCCTCTTAAAAGACGGTTACGAGAACCGGGATAAAGCAAGGAAAATCGACCAAAAAAATGTAAAATGGAAATCTCAGCAGTTTCTTGTGTCGTCTATGTTAAGTATGATCTTTTCGGCGACAACATTTCTAAGGTTGATAATCAATCCAGTAGACTAGAAGATCCAGATGAATACGGCAACAAATTGAAGAGAACACATCATGGTTCAGGTGGCGAAGTTGGTATTGCAGTGGCAGCTAAAGCTAAAGATCCCGGGTTCAAATCCCCGTTCGTAGGTTTTTCTTTATTTGTACTCCGTATTTTTCTGATTAAGATTCATTGTTAGGAGAGTCTGCAAAGATAACCAAAAAATGGTTCTGAACCCAAGTTTTTTTGTTCACAGCCACTGATCAGCAACACAGATTATTAGTAGGTAAACAAAATACATACGTACATACATATCACTCACGCTGAATCCCGACAATCGTGGTAAGCAGAGCAATCGGTGTTTTGTTGCAAAAACTCCGTTAAATTACAGCACAACACCGACCACCACATTTCGCAACGTATTCGGACAAGATATCAAGCAGCATGTAAGGCACGAAGACCCACCTACTGCATGAATTAGTAGAAGTACCGTGCCAAGGTGAGAGGTGGCGAGCCTGTCGCCCTTTAGCACGGCATCTAGTCCTTATACCTTAGTCGCCTTTTACGACATGCATGGGAAGAGATGCAGTGGGGTCATTCTTTTAAGTACCGCCCCACACAGTACAAAATAGTACTGTTTTTATGCATTAAAAACTATTTTAACCAATATTTTAACAAGAATAAAGCGAGACGCGTAATATGGCCATAAATGGCGCCAAAAAACTGCAGTTCGGGAGTGAGTAAAATGACCTCAATAATTTTTCGTTACAATAATTTTGGTTCATACTTTCGAATTTTGGGGTATCCATAATTTGTGATTTCGGGTGCCGAGCTGGTGACCCAGAAACAGGGTTCAGATATCGAGCATCACATCTTTGTCAACCCAGCCTCTCATCTTCACCTTGCCGTAACTCCCTGGGTAACGCTGAGAGGGCTCCGCTGTCTCTCTCGGAAAATCAGGTATATTTTATTCCTCTCCTTCCAAAACTAAGCGCTTAGTTAGGTAGGGACTAGGAATAGCGGATGACTTTGGGTGACTGCATGCGCTCACTGGACTAAGAGCCAACCCTTTGGGCCGGAAGACCCCGAGTTGGTCAGTACTCTGTTTGGGTAAAATACATTTAGGCTGAACGGGGTTGGCCTTCTCAGAAACCTCGATTCATGGGGCTATGGGACTGGAAAGTGGCAACAGAGTTATTAGCATGGCAGGGCGTAAAAGAAAGGTGACCGCACTCTAGAGCGGGTAGCTTGCAAAGGTGAAGCAAGAAATGTCTGAAACTTTTCTAATTACCTGGCGTGCCGAGCGTAGCGCTGGCGCCGGCATTAATAGTACGCGCTAGCTAGACCATAGCCGCCTTCACTACTCGCGGTTGCTACCTCTAGGCAGGCGGCTACGACACCCCACAGAAATAAGGAGCCACTCGGGAATGTTCGGCTTGGCTCGGCTCGAAGCCGAGCGTTATTAAGCTTATTTCGCCTTACCCCGTCAGCGGTCTGTGGTGTAGTGGAAATGGTGCTGGTAGTGGATG
>WYDE02196708.1:0-10558 GCA_009867175.2 Adela reaumurella | reverse complement strand
TCCCTCAATTCCAGCCGGCTACACTGAACTGGACGAAAAACACGAACTATGTTTCATAGCCGCTTCGACCGACCTTCGTTCAATGCGGTGGTACCAACCCGGGCGGGTTTTACCATACTACCATGTAAGGATAGGGATGGGACCTACAGTTTAACGTGGAACCCGAACCACGACCAGCGTCAACGGTCAAGCGGTCATCCATCCAAGACCTGAACGCGCTCGGCAGTGCTTAACTTCGGCAATCGAATACAGACTACCGCAACCACTGAGCCAACGACGCTGATGTTGTGATGCATAGAATATTACGGTTTCAAAGTGCCGTAATTATTTATTACACACATTTTCCAGAAGGGTGCGATTTAATAAAGGAATGCAGAATTAACGTCCCTATGAAAACAAATCAAGAAGAATCTGTCGCCATAGATACTCACGCACGTACGTATGTGCAACGTGCCAGAGAGTGATCAATTCCACTGAGAGAGAGATCAATAAGATCACTTTAAGGTCACACAACATACAATTCTTGGCTTTGGTGCACTCGGTAAAGTCATAGAAATATTACCTATACGTATAGTACCTATACGAAATCCCTAATGCCTTTGACCAACAGAGATGAGTTACTGAATTAGCAAGGGACTTCCGCGGGTCTATTCTGCGGATTCCGTCATGTTTTCAGCGCTGAGCTCGCTCTTTTTTCTCTTTCTGGCGCGACTGTCAGAGAGAGAACAAAAGCGCTCTCAGCGCTGAAAACATACGTACGGAATCCCCAGAATTTAAGTTCTGCACAATTTAAATGTGTCTGCTCCGTGACTGTGTGTCATGTCATGTGACAGGTGGCGAACAGTATTCTGTCTGAGGAGGCTGTGCTGGGGTTCGAGTACGGCATGGCCGCGGACTCGCCGCACCGGCTGGTCGTGTGGGAGGCGCAGTTCGGCGACTTCTTCAACAGCGCTCAGACCATCGTAGACACATACATAGCATCAGGCGAATGTTAGTCTGTCAGTTAATTAAACACATTAAATTTACTCATGACATCATCGCACTGGATAATAGAAGACTAACGAAAAAAAATTTTGAAGCGAATGTGAGTGGAAGACTCGGGAAGGGTCGCTCTAGACGCAAGTACTCTTCGATTATAACGCTTGTACTACTTTCGCACCTCTAAAATGTGGAACGGTCTTTCTGCTCGTGTTTCCCACACATATATCTATCTAGTCTTTTTCAAACAGAAAATTTAAAATGTTTTCCTTCAAGCTGGCATCAGACTTATTATGCAATGGTGAAGGTGACAACATTAATCGGTCACTCGTACCAGCTTCTCTTCAAAAAGAACTCTTTTTTAACGACTCGTAGGTACTTGAAAACCACGATTTTTACTGAAAGCGCGATATATGGCGCCAAGCCACCAAGAAGGTGACTAACGACGCCCATGGACATTCGGTTGCATGTACGGGTTGCGAATGCCATGCCGGCCTAATAGGTGCCTACTCACGCCCTCTTGTAGGATTGGGGCCTGTAATTTTATTGAAATATATTGGCAGGGAGAGCGTTCCAGTGTTTACCGGTTCTGTAGATGAAACTTCGATACGTAAGTATAGACCACGGATTTGAGAACCCCCGCGCGCGGACAACGAGTTTCGCTGATCTGTGGTATAGACCGTGTATAGACTTAAAAGTATATTGTGTGTATATAAATACAGTTACAAACATATGTATTACACACTGTTTCAAGGCTACATGTAGTTTACTGTGAATCTTCTCTCGAACTGAATCTGTTATGTTCCATGTTTGCAGCAAAATGGATGACGTCTTGCGGGTTGGTGATGTTACTTCCGCACGGATACGACGGCGCCGCCTCCGACCACTCCTCTTGCCGCTTGGAGCGCTTCTTGCAGCTCACCGACAGCAGCGAGACCTCGGCCGACGGCGAGGACGTCAACATGCACGTCGTCTGCCCCACCACCCCCGCACAGTACTTCCACCTGCTCAGGAGACAGGTATTTACGGCACATCTCACTGACAGCAGCGAGACCTCGACCGACGGCGAGGACGTCAATATACACGTCGCCTGCCCCACCACGCCCGCATAGTATTTCCACCTGCTCAGGAGACAGGTATGTAGGGTGGAGCTCACTGACAGCAGCGAGACCTCGACCGATGGCGTGGACGTCAACGTGTACGTAGTCTGCCCCATCAAGCCCACACAGTACTTCCACTTGCTCAGGAGACAGGTACGTAGGTTGCAGCTCAATGACGTTAACATGCACGTCGCCTGCCCTACTACGTCCGCACAGTAAGTACTTCCATCTGCTCAGGAGACAGATATGTAGGCTGGAGCTCACGGACAGCAGCGGACATCGGCTTACGGAGAGGACGTCAACATTATACGTAGTATGCCCCATCAAGCCCACACAGTACTTCCACTTGCTCAGGAGACAGGTATTTAGGTTGCAGCTCAAGGATGTTAAGATGCACGTCCGCTGTCCCACTACGCCCTCACAGAACTTTCACCTGTTAAGGAGACAGATATATGGGCTTCAGCTCACCGACAGCAAGGACCTCAACATGTACGTCGTCTGCCCCACAACGCCCGCATAATACTCCACCTGCTCAGGAGACAGTTATTGAAGCTGCAGCTCACCGAGAGCAGCGAGACCTCAGTCGACGGTGAGGACGTCAACATGTCGTCGTCTGCCCCACAACGCCCGCGCAATACTTCCATGCCGTGCTCAGGAGACTGGTATTTTTTTTTATGGAAACTGTCACGGTTGGCTACATCACCTACAACGTCCGTGATGTCTGCCTAAAACACCGGGTGAACTAGGTGCCATATCAGTGCTTCCCCCTTTTATTATATAGGTTTGATATATGTAGGCTCCAGGTCACCGACAGCATCAAGATGTCAAGATGTACCTCGTCTGCCCCACACCGTCCTGAGCCACTGTACGTTACCTCAAGCGGACTCACTATTATGTTGAAAACCTCTAATTATGTGCTAATACGTTTACAGATGGTGCGCAACTACAGGAAACCCCTGATAGTAGTTTCCCCCAAGATCATGCTTCGGATGAGCGAAGCCACTTCGCAACTCAGCGACTTCCTTCCCGCCACTCACTACCAGCCCGTCCTAGGTATGTTTGTCATTTCTTACTGTAGGCCTAACGTCTGGCCCTAAATAGTTTATAATTACTTTTCAAGTGTAATTTCACATCCTGCGACTCCTTTCCTAGTGCACTAATTCAACTGTAACTTCGATGTACCGGTGACGCAATAGCGGATCCGCTCAAGGTGTGCCGCGTGATTTGCACCTGGACAACTTCGCCATCCTGCGCCTCGAAAGCCCGTGTCCCTTCCTGGCGCACTACATCAACTGTAACTTCGTGACGAGACCGCGAAGTCGCTCAAGGCACGCCGCGTGATCTTGACGTCGGGGAAGCACTATTACGCGCTCCATCCACGTGGAGGCGCTGCGAGTGCGCGTGGACGACGTCGCCATCCAGAGCCTCTAGAGTCTGTGTCCCTTCCCGCTGCACCACATCAACTGTAGCTTCTGTGTGCAGGTGACACGACCGCGGAGCCGCTCAAGGTGCGCCGCGTGATCTTGACATCGGGAAAGCACTATTACGCGCTTCACGCGGAGCGGCTGCGGGGACGCGTCGACGACGTCGCCATCCTGCGCCTCGAGAGTCTGTGTCCCTTCCCGCTACACCATATCAACCAAGAGATCAGCAAGTACAAGAATGCTAGAAGTAAGAATTCACAATCCTGTATATTTCAATCTTCAACCGACCACCATAATTTTGAAATGTCCAATCACGAGAAAACTTCGTTTTATCAGTTTACGGTTGCAAAGAAATTTGGTTGTCATTCGGACTGTAGGAAACACAGAATATAATCGGATACGTGACAAAACATGTACAGCTGAAGGTAGAGCGTGACGGACCAACCAACGGTTCCACCAAGCATATACAGAAGGTCTTGAATTTACCTTACAAAGCCAGCCTGACTGTGTTTTTTTTTTATTGAAACTGACACGGAAGGCTACCATGACCTAATGCACCAGTTTTATGGTACCAGTGATGTCAGTCTAAACACCTTGGTGAGTTATGTAGGTAGTTGCCATATAAGCGATTTCCTCAATTCCAGCCGGCTACACTGAACTGGACGGAAAGCACGAACGATGTTTCATAGCCGCTTCGACCGACCTTCATTCAGTGCGCTGGTACCAACCCGGGTGGGTTAAACCCTACCACCATGTAAGGAGAGTGAAGGGTCCTACAGTTTAACGTGGAATCCGAACCGCGACCAGCGTCAACGGTCAAGCGGTCACCTATCCAAGACCTGACCGCGCTCGACAGTGCTTAACTTCGGTAATTAAATACCGAATATCGCAACCACTGAGCCAACGACGCTGATACACAGAATACAGACAGGTAGACAGGTCATCCATCATGTCGCCTGGGTTGTTACCACAGGTCACACGCTGCACTTGGAGGTCAGCCTGTGCTGTGACTAGCCGGTCGGTGGACTTGATTGTGTCGGGTGTGCAGGGATGTGGGTGCTAGTGCAGCTTACAATCCGTGCTCCTATAACCGTCTGACAGCCCAAGGGGTAAGGGAGAGCCGGTGGAAACAGAGGTGACCGCTGCCTGCCTGCATGGTAGTACAGGAGCCCCGTCCATTTGTTGTTATTTATTTTTCTTGGTTAATTCTTACCGGATGTCCTCATGCATGGTCGCCATGGACTGTGGCTTGTTCGCATAGAGTAGACTTAACCCCCTCCCTCCCCCGCTCCTAAAAAAAAACAAATGTGGAATAGTCAGAACGGTCTAGCGTGGCATGAAAACCACAAAAACGAGAGGTTCAGACAAAATTATCTCGCGTCTTGAAGATTATAGCTCCATGGTTTGTCTCCTCGTATTCTGATGACTTCACAAATGTCTAACAGGTTTGTAAAAATGAGAACATTTTGCGGTATCGGGTGATGACTTTTTCGCCACTCTGTATTGTATGATTGATTATATGTTGATGAGTGGTAAGATATTTTATATACTTAATGCTGAATGTGGCAGCGTTCGTGTGGAGCCAGGAGGAGCATCGCAACATGGGTGCCTGGAGCTTCGTGCGGCCGCGCTTCGAGAATCTCGCCGCCACCAAGGTGACCCACACGATCCTGTTCACACCTTTCTCATGTCACACAGCATCCCCGACCTGAGTGTTCCCTGCTAGTCCCCTCCGAGCCTGTACTGGGTTGCGGAGTAGCCTAGTTGGTGAGCGCTCGCCTCTTACTCGAGAGGTCGTGGGTTCGATACCTGGTATGCGCACAATTTTTCCGGTTAAAATTCCGGTTAATATCGGTTAAAATTTGTGTGCAAAATTATAATGCACCCCGGTGAAGGAAAACACAGTGAGGAAATCTATACAATTTTTAAGGGGTGCCCTATCAATAATAACTATAGTCGCCGTGCTGCTTGATACCGCACTTTGTTCGGCTCAGTCGATGTTAAGAGCACGACTAGAGCCGAGCAAATACCAACCGTAGGTACTAATGGAGAATGCCATTTATAAACTTTCATACCTTCACCCGTAATACTTAGTTCCAACTAAAAATATCTCCGCCGCTTCGCCAATAGTCGCATCGTAGTTTACCCTTTACTGTCCACCCCAGGGGATCAAGGGCGTGATGGTGGCTACCGACTACAGGTAGGCGCAGTCACCTGGAAGGCGACAGAGGGCGCTACCTTTGAGCCTTTGATCACGTGGTGTGCAGTATAGCGCGAAGTTGACGCTTCGCGGAGTTTGAGTCTGACCCACGATGAGGTCAAAGGCCTGAAGATGCTGTACTGTATATGTACATATGTTTTAAGAGGCGACTGAAGATAATTCATAGCCGCACAGGGTCAAAAAGTAGCCTAAAATAATCGGTCGTGTGGTATGGAAACGTTCCCCAATGAGTAGTGAATGACACTAAGATACATAACATGATTAAAATGTTTGTGACGGCTTACTCACGGTTTGATTTCAAACCGTTTGATCAAACCGGTCACACGGTTTGATCAAGCCTTGAGTAAGCCTTCACAAACATTTTAATCATGAATGTTAACCACTGAAATTTAAAAAGACACTAATATAGAAAGACATACCCTAAAACCATATGAAACATAAAAAACCACGCCGTATCATATTCGAACCACAATAAACATATTTGATTTGATTATAATGATTATACATAAACAAAACTACGCCGTTATCTACTATAACATAAAGTCCGAGCTCCCCACCCTCCGCTAGATGGCGCTGTGCTCTGAATGCAAATGTCGGCCGCCACTTATCCTGATTGAGGAGTTATGATCTGTTTTACATTTTCATCGTCTGAGTGTGTTTCATAGTTCTGCGTGCGTTGAATATGAATTGGATATTTTATTAATGTGTGAAGATGAATACGTATTATGTGAAGAAAGTTGGTTGCTAACGAAATTATGTTTTGTCGTAATGCGGCGAAGTATATTGTTTTAGAGGAACTCACTGGAGTTATACATGCCTAAACACATAAGTTTATTATTAAAATAGTCTTACAACAAAGACATCGGTTAAATTAAAATTAATATCCCCGAAAAGGCATTCGACCAAACCGAAACATTGATGAAGATTTAGAAATTTTAGGAAGATTAAAAAGAGGAACGACATGCATTGTTTTGTTTTAGATCTCACCAAAGCATTTGACATTGTTTAGCAAAAATACTTGAAAAAAATGTACAGAATTAGAGGCTGGCTACTATCGTGGTTCTACAGTAACCAATTGAATCGATAATAGTGCGCTAAAATATAACGTATATTCCGCAAAGACATACCAATGACGTATGAAGTACCACAGGGACGTGGACTTGGCCCAGTGCTTTTCACAAAACATATTCATCAACACTTTTTGTGAGACACAACTGATTATGTTTTAAATTTATACCTACAAATGTTGTTTTATAAAAGTTACATATTATTATGTTCAATGCAGACCAGGACCATTTTCGAGTCGATCAGGCTGCCTAAAACCTTCTCATTCGTAAATGTACTAATTTTCTCACCTTACTAGCTTTTTTAGTGCACTTCAATAAAACAAAGATGACATATAACGAACTCGGCCTTCTCAAAAGTCGTGAATTCAAAATTAATTCCGCTTGGCCTCCGGTCTGACTCACCCGAACACTCCGACAGCAACGGCGGCTTCTCTAAGAGCTCTCTCTTGGTCCATCTCGCGAAGAGTCTCCGGCCTTATGGTAGCCGTGTTGCGCGGCTGACGCTCGTTCTGCACAGCTGCAAAATTATAACACATAATTATATACCTATGGTGAAGAAAACAGTGAAAGATCTGTGTCTTCTTAATTGTTTTAAAGGAAACGCTAACCACTTACATGAATGTAAGAAATGAGCGAATTCCATGAACCTTTGGGCCTCGTTGGGGGCTACAAATGGTATGTCGGTCGGATAGTTGCCTCTTAGTACGTCTCTTGAAATACCCCATATACCTGGGTGGAAATACAGTGACTGGTAGAGCAATCCATGACTTTATCGTGCGGGCAATAAATTGCCTGTATGCGTACTACGTTATATTAACGAAAGAGACTAGAAAAAATTCTTGTCTGTCTGTTCACGTTCGCTTATATTATAACACTAAAAGTTTGCACAGTATAGTATAGTTGTAGTCTGAAAAGTTATGATATGAGTGCCTGTGCACATACAATTTTCATTTTTGTGTGATACATAACTTAGAAAATTCATGTGTGGGTTAGGTTAGTGTTTGTTAAGAATTTGACAAGGTTTAAATAAGTTTGACAATAAAAATTTATGATATATCTAAGAAAATATATATTTCTAAAATCTACACGTCAAGTTATTTTCTAACGATACCCCACTTTTTTAACTATTTTTTTTATTGAAGCTCACACTTATTTGTCTAACTGTACGAACACTGAATTAATTGCAATTCTAGATTTGTCCCTTAATTCCCTAATTTCAGCTTGATGGGATGTTTTTTTCGGAAATCGAACCGACAAATAGACAGAGAAACAGACAGACATACGAAATTGCTTGCTAATAAGGTTTAAACTTTTGAACTGAACCCTAAAAACGGCTATTTGTACTTGATCCGTTTTTCGCAATATTATTCAGTATCGTCCTGAATTTTCATTGATCAGATATTACGACAGCACAATAAAAACCACTAAAAACTGACGAATTGTGACCTGTTCGCGTTTTCCTCTAAACAAGCGTGCGGAGGCGCGAGCACAGATAGTGTGAAAATAAATTTGAAAATGCTTGACGTCGAACGTATTATGCTTACGTATTTCACTCACGATTCGCTGGGGTCAGTTGATAGAGTTGGGGTACCCTGGAGGCCCGACCCTAGAGGCGGCCAAGTAGGTGGTAGGGGGAAATATTTGAGACAGGATGTTGTCTCCTGGAAAATGTTATACTTCATTTTGAAACCTCCATCTCTTTGACTACTTATAGTCTGACAAGGATTTTTAAATTATAGATTTACTTAATGTGAATTCTAACTTTCCAAATCCCGTTTGAAATATTGAAATAAAATACTTTATCATTTACCTACAATATTATAATGTACATGGAACATATGAAATAGCTGTTTTAGTCCTTCCTTTTCTTTGTTCTTAACCTTTTGACAACATTTTTGTTTTATTAGCAGATATTAATTATACTAATTATTTTATTTATTAATAAATATTATTATTCATGTGCATATGCCGTTTTATTATTATTATCATGTGCATGTGTCTTAGGAAAGTGGTAAAACCAGTACAAGTTTCCTAGAAAACTTATAAGCATCTTGAAGCTTTTAAAACAGCGTTGGCATTTACATGTTTCCTAAAGGATTTCAGGAAACTTACAAGTCTACTGACCCGCCTCAGAAAACTTGTAAATAGAACATATATTATACATACAGATACAGATAGAACAGAATATATGCTGATTAGCCGACAGGAAGGAAATCTAATTATATGTGAAAACGAAATATTGCGCCCTGAGACATGTAGGTTAGGATTTATCTTCTATAAATTAACCCAAGTTAATTTTTTTTGTAAACCCCATGAAATAATACGAAAGATGCTAGAAATTATTTCCTTTACAACTTTACTGAGGTGGATCAGTAAACTTGTAAGTTTCCTGACATCTCTTAGGAAACATGTAAATGCAAAATCTATTTGACAAAATTTCCGGATACTTACAAGTTTCATTGGATACTTCGGATAAGTTTACGGATATAACAACTTTCCTGCGACACATACATATTCATTGGATGAGCGTAGCGAAGCGTAGTCCTCGCGACTAGGGTCAGAAATCTTCGGATTTTTGTCTGTTTGTCTGTCAGTGTGTTTGTCCGCACAACTCCTCCTAAACGATTTGTCCATATGTATGTCAATGGATTTATTTGCACTTTTGTAGGTTCATTCTTTACGTCAAAATCTCTCCAAACACGAATTTTCAATTTTCCAGAAGAATTGGCAAGAAATTTCGGTGAAAAATATTTAACGTCCTCCGAAACGATTTCGCCGATCGGACTGAAATTTTGTAGGCTCATTCTATGTGTAATCTTAATACACAACAACTTTAAACTTTCTAGAAGAACTGGCAAGAACCTTCTGAAACAGGCTGAAGCTCAAACATTTTTCGATGTTTTAAATTTTTGCCGTTATCTATGTATCAAGGTCTACATTTTACATTCGGCCACTTTTCGGATCCAACTAACAGCTTTTGAGATTTTTAAACTTTTTAAAGTGTTGCCATTTCTGAACGCAACAGCTACCAGATACTAGACCGACATATTTTTAATGTCGAAAAAATAAGGAACAAGACCAGCGTAATCATTTTCATAACAAAATCACGTGCTTTTTTCACTGCCTCCTAGACCATTATCCAAGTCCCTGAAAGCGCAAAACACTTTATTGTGGGACTTTCTCGGTGATTCTCGTACATCTCAGAGGGAAAAACTTATAAATCCAGCTTGTACATCCCAAATGTAATCTTTCATTGCCACTATCACTTCTATCAAAACCAGCACTACTACCGGCGTAATATCACTCGAGTGAGTGGAGAGATTTCAGCCAATCGTATGCGTTAACGCTCTCGAGATCACTCGACACCGCCAGTCTGATTGGTTGAATGGTTGAAATCGTGTCGATATCTCTTCACTCGCTCATGTGATAATAGCACGGTAGACCCCCATTTCATACAATTTGGTGATCGAGCTGATGAGGCTTTTGCACCTGTAGTTTTTACATACATACAAGCTATACAATCGACGATAATCGCCTTGCACCAATCCTTTAGTCCTGCCAGACTCTTGTATTTGTATTTATTGTACATATTTAATAATTAAATATAGCCCAAAAGGTCAGCTAAATGCAGAATTGCATTATATACTAGCAAAACCTTTGGGATGTAGTAGAGGGTATCTGCGTAGGCGCGCGAATTGATTGAGTGGCAGAATGGTACAAATGCTATAAATACACAAATATCCATAAACATACAGTACGATCAATTTA